>CAUYLG010010741.1:0-34424 GCA_963573385.1 Cacajao melanocephalus | reverse complement strand
AGACCAGGTCTTTTCACATAATCCCATATGTCTTGGAGGCTTTGTTCGTTTCTTTGCACTCTTTTTTCTCTAATCTTGCCTTCTCGTTTTATTTCATTGAGTTGATCTTCAGTTTCTGACATCCTTTCTTCTGCTTGATTGATTGGGCTATTGAAACTTGTGTGTGCTGCATGAAATTCTCATGCTGTGTTTTTCAGCTCCATCAAGTCGTTTATGTTCTTCTCTAAGTTGGTTATTCTAGTTAGCATTTTGTCTAACCTTTTTTCAAGGTTCTGAGTTTCTTTGCATTGGTTTAGAACAAGTTCCTTTAGCTCAGAGAAGTTTGTTACTACTCACCTTCTGAAGCCTGCTTCTGTCAATTCATCAAACTCATTCTCCATTCAGTTTTGTTCCCTTGCTGGTGAGGAGTTGTGAACCCTTGGAGGAGGAGAGGCTTTCTGGTTTTTGGTGTTTGCATCCTTTTTGCGCTGGTTTCTTCCCATCTTCGTGTATTTATCTACCTTTGGTCTTTGAAGTTGGTGACTTTTGGATGGGGTCTCTGAGTGGACATCCTTTATGTTGATGTAGCTATTTCTTTCTGTTTTTTAGTTTTCCTTCTAACAGTCAGGGCCTTCTGCTGCAGGACTCCAGACCCTGCTTGCCTGGGAATCACCTGCGGGGGCTGTAGAACAGCAAGGATTGCTGCCTGTTTCTTCCTCTGTTAGCTTTGTCAGCCACAGCTCTCCTGTATGAGATGACTCTTTGGACATACAGGGGTCAGGGAGCTACTTGTCAGCCACAGCTCTCCTGTATGAGATGACTCTTTGGATATACAGGGGTCAGGGAGCCCTTTGAGGAGGCAGTCTGTCCCTTATCAGAGATCAAGTGCTGTGCTGGGAGCTCCGTTGCTCTCTTCAGAGCTGCTAGGCAGGGACGTTTAAGTCTGCTGCAGTGGAACTCACAACCGCCCCTTTTCCCAGGTGCTCTGTCCCAGGAAGGTGTGGCTTTTTATTTATAAGTCCCTGACAAGCTGCTGCCTTTTTTCAGAGATGCCCTGCCCAGCAAGGAGGGAGTCTAGTCACAGTCTGCCTGTAGAGGCGTTGTTGAGCTGCCACAGGCTCCCCCCTCCACCAGCTGCTATGTATACTTCTTTGTGCTTTTGTTTACACAGATAAGGTTGGTGCTGTCTCAGTAATAGCAGACACCCCTTCCCCATGGAGCTCCACCTTCCAGGGTCAAGCTCAAACTGCTGTGCTGGCTGTGAAAATCCGAAACCAATTTGGATTCAGTTTGCTGGTCACCATGAGGGTGGGACCCATGGAGCCAGATCACCTGGCTTCCCACCTTCAGCCCCCTTTCTCTCAGGGGCAAGGGTGACTCTGTCTCACAGACTCTCGAAGCACCCATCAAAACGGCTGCTCAGATTTGTGCTGAGAATTCGCAGCACTGGCTGAATCGGCTGCCCAGATTTGCCCTGGAAACCCACGGTGCCAGTCGGCAGATGGGAATCTTTGGGTCTGTGGGCTGCAAAGACTACAGGAGAAGCACAGCATCCGAACTGGAGCTCCAGAGTGGCTGCAAACATCCCCAGTGACCTCCGTTGGGTAGGAGGGAGGTCCCTCTGGCCTGTTGCACTTCTCGGGTGAAGCAGCACCCCATCCTGCCTCGGTTTGCCCTCCTTGGGGTACACCCACTGTCCAACCAGTCCCATTGAGATGAACCTGAGACCTCAGTTGGAAATGTGGAGGTCACTCACCTTCTACATCGCTTTTGCTGGGAACTGTGCTCCGGAGCTGTTCCTATTTGGCCATCTTGGCGGAAGTCCCTGGAATACCTCCTTGTACTGTTATCCTTTTTTTATTATAGATCTTTCACTGGCCAGCTCCTTCCTTTTTTCCTTTGGCTCTGCTTTACACAGTTTCCAAGTCTAGAATTCCCAAGCCAATCTTACCTGAGAAAGAGAGTATTTAAGAGTTTTTATAACTTCTCCTCATACAACCCCAATTCAGTGGGACTTGGGCTAAGTCATTCTCTCAGTTCTGGTGTCCCGTGAGTTACCATAATTCACATTCCTTTAGGTTTCTTCTAGTCCAAAGAGCTGAGGGACATGCTTTCCTCCCTCCCACTTCCTAACTACGTTTTACTGTGTTCCACACAGCTGAGAGAGGCTATACACCTCCTCAAGGAAACCCCAGTGTAGCACATTCTATCAGAGCCCAGACCATATGTCATGCTGAGCATGCCAGCCCAATTTCCAATGGAGAACACCTATGAGCCTTGCCTGTGGGCTCTTTCTGGCCCCAGGAGCATGCCCATGGAGCAGGCCACAAGTGCTGAGGAATTATCACTCCCAGAAAGGCTGTGTTTTGTGTTCTCTTACGTGGTGGTCAGTCAGGTGTAACCGCAAGAGAACACAGAAGAGGCATAGGAAGAAGAAGTTTTTTATACTCACAGGTCCTAGAGAGACTGCATCCCAAGAGGAGGGGTCACATGAGAGGGAGCACTGATGGAGCAGGCTCAACCAAGCAGGTGGGGAGCAGACAGAGAGGGGAGAGCCTGTGGGCAAGTGCCTTAATCAGGGGGTCAGGGTGGAACACAGAAGAAAAGTGCAAGGGAATTTCACTGGTGTGTTTAAATGTTACTAAGTCACAGTCAAGGGAGGGTGGGAAGAGGAACCTGTGGCAGGGGCCAGCTTTATCACACTGGTACACCTGGTTGCCTGGGCAGGGTGCTCACAACCTATTTGTGGAGATGTTGAGGCAGCAGGAAAATATGAATTTTGAAAATTTATAATACAAGGAGACACTCCATCAGTGATTGACAGAAACTGGTGGATAAATACCCCAGCTCCCTCTCTCCTCAGACAGTATAACTCTGAGGCATGGGGCCTGTCGTGTTTCCCAGAGGTTCCCAGCAAGAGTAAGCTCCAGTTGCCTATAGTGGTACCTTAGTAACAGCAAATGCTTTATTGGCTTATTCTCCCTTCCTGCCTGCCTTCCCCACTCACCTACCTGGGATTCCTGTGAGCACCTCCCAAATCAGCTACCTGCTTGTGAATCCTTGTCTTACAGTTTACATTTTGGGGACTCCAAACTAAGCCAACTAGTGATAACTGTAGGCTAGTCCTTGCCAAATGTGCACTCAATACCTGCTGTATAAGTAGTACTGTAGAGCTCTAGGAATTGCAAGTTCAAGACCTTGTACTTCAATTTCAGAAATTAATCTTATTTGTGTGATTTTTTTCAAACTATGTTCTAGTAACTTCTAAGGGCATCCAAAAGCATCAGGAGCATTTCACACAATACTGTGGCCACCTTAGCAACAGGAAATTTTGAAAAAGTATAGGGGTTGATTAGGGGCCTGATAATCTTAAAATTAATTAACAGTGGGAGAATCTAAATGGTAATTACTTGTTATTTCCACCACAGGATATGAAGTGCTTGTGATCAACACCTAGAGATTGCTAAGAATTTATTCAGCAGGATTTCAAGTGGTACACGTTGTATATTTTTTGAGAAGCGAAGATAGTGAGTTAAAACCGTAGTCATGACTGGTTTACATTACCCCGTATACCACAAGTTACTCTAGCCAGTGGAATAAGCCAGTACTTTGTTGATTCTCATTAAGTAGCTTTCAGACTTGGAAAGCCTATGTAGTTGTTATCAAAATGTAGTTTTCAAAATGTTTGTCAATTTTATGAAATAGTCACAAACCCAGAACAAAAACAAAAGTACTTGTTATGAATTCTTAGTTAGAAGTTTATCCCAAGTCTGTTGATTTCAAATTGTATATTAAAATAACATTCACTAGGTCGGGCGTGGTGGCTGACACCTGTAATTCCAGCACTTTGGGAGGCCAAAGCAGGCAGATCTCAAGGTCAGGAGTTTTCCAACAGCCTGGGCAACATGGTGAAACCCTGTCTCTCCTAAAAATATAAAAATTAGCCGGGCGTGGTGGCACATGCCTGTAATCCCAGCTACTCGGGAGGCTGAGGTAGGAGAATTGCTTGAACACAAGAGGCAGAGGTTGCGGTGAGCTGAGATCACGCCATTGCACTCCAGCCTGGGCAACAGAGCAAGGCCCTGTCTCAAAAAAGTAATAATTTAATATTTAGTTAACAACCTTGGCTATTTAGTTTCCTTTCTGGTCTTCCTAAATTACCATGTTTCTCATTATGGCATGGTAAATAAATACAGGAATAAAGTTACATGAGATGGGCATGCTGCATATAGCTAGAGAGAGGAGAGAGTACCTAAGGTTATTTGCCCCTAAAGTGAATAGCCCCATATTTACTGGTCTTAGCATGGCTAGTAAATATGGGCTATTTCCTTTGGGGCAAATAACCTTATGTATTTTCATGACCCCTGAAAACACCATCACACTCTAAGGTTATATCAAATCATATGCATCCGAAAACGCTATACTTTTTATTGAAGCAAGGAATTAGGTAGAACACTTTAGCAGTATATGGCAAAATATTAAATTTAAAAATTGAGATGCATAGAGGAATAAACCTCAGTATGTGGCACATTGAACACATGTGAAATACTTCATTCCCAAACAATGCTGGAGAAGTGGGGTGTGACTGCATTAAAACATCTCATCTAATTAGTAGTGTCTGTTCTGGGTAGCTTTACTGCAGTCGCTTCACTTGTGTTCAACTCATTGTGCCAATGTAAATACCGCCTGCTTAAAATCATTACGGGAGAATAATGTTTTCCCTTCAGCTAAAAAATGGCACATCCAAAGCAAATGAACTCACCACTGTATGATTTGCTCGTTAATCATTACTAAAGTTGGCCTATAATTATGAAGATACTGATGAGAACACCCTGTCACATCAGTTCAGCTCTGCAGCAGGACTTTTAAAAGTCACGCTGAGCATATTTAAAGCTATTCTTTTGATTTCTTGCTTTCATTTGTTTGTTGTGTTTTTGTTTTTTGAAAGAGGGCAGCCATTCTCTTAAAACATCTTGCATAAATGGATGAATTCAAGCTCTGGTAGACAAATTATCCATCTATGCAGTCTTCAAAGACACTACTCATAGCAAGGATGGGATAAGTGTGGAAGGGAACTTTAGAAATAACAGGATTCTCTTGGTATTAAAGCAAAAACTCCATCCAGGAATACACACACACACACACACACCTCACACACATCTTTTATCATACTTTTTCCAACAGCTTTTTTATTATGGTAATATACACATAACATAAAATGTACCATTTTAACCATTTTAAAGTATACAATTTAGTGGCATTAAGTACATTCAAAATGTTGTACAACCATTGCCACTCCCTAGTTCCACAATTTTTTCATCACCCCTGAAAGAAACCCCATATTCATTAAGCATCACTCCTCATTCTCTCATTCCTCCCTCCCCCAGGCCCTGGAAACTACTCATCCACTTTCTGTCCCTATAGATTTGCCTATTCTGGACATTTCATGTAATAGAATCTTACAATATGTGGCCTTTTGTGTCTGCTGTCTTTCACTTAGCATAATATTTTCCAGGTTCATCCATGTTGTAGCATGTGTCAGAACTTCATTCCTTTTTATGGTTGAATAATATTTCATTGTACAGATGGACTACATTTGATTTATCTATTTCATCATGTTGCTTTTAAAATGTAATTGATCTTAAGTATATGTGTATTTGACAAGGATGAGGGTCCTTTTTAAAATTCATTTTACTTGAAAACCAAAGTATGGGTCACCCTAGTTGGCTTTTGTGCCTCTAGATTGGTACAATAAATAGAGGGTTAAGCCTCTGTGTTGTTTCTAGAGTCAGTTACTGGAATTCTTTGTGCAACAGCCTCAATGTCTTAAGACTATATAGCATGGAAAATGTGAATTTGAACCATAGGCCATTGCCAATATTTGACCATTTTGGTTTATAAAATAACAATTGTATGATTCAGACTATTTACCTCTGTATTAGGTTTCATAGAGAATGTAATTCTTTTTAAAAATAAACAAATGATGCCTGCAACATAGTAAAAATCTACTAGATGTGAGTTCCCTTCCCTTTAGGCTTCTTGAAAATTATGTACCAATGATGATTCTCAGATAAAGTGACTTTACCGAGATCGTTCTGCAAGGGGTACCCCAGTATCACAGCACCCTTCTAAGCAGGTTCTCCCATTGTACTTCCAGAAGAATTGTGCCACATGGCACCTCTTTCCAATAAAAGAAGGGAGAGGATCATAAAGCACAAAGAGCCCATAAGATGAGGAAGAATATGAAGTCAGCTTTCAATTGTAAGGAAAGGTGTCATCTCTACCCTGCCCAGTAAGATCACAGGATGACAGGTTACCATAAAGCATGAGGGCTTCAGAGAGAGAGAGAGAGAGAGAGTATGTGTGTCTGTGTGCGTGCACATGCATGTGTGTACTCGTCTGCTCACATACGCATATGTCCTTAATGTGAATTACAATGGGATTATGAATCATTTTAGGACTATCAGTGACTCTTCTTCACCTCATTAAAATAGATGATTAATGATCAACTCATCATAAACTCAACATCAGATTTGCTACCACCTCACCTTGCACGCTGTGCTCAAAGCTCTGTATTGAAAGAAGAGTTGTGTGCTTTTGCAGCCATTGTTTTAAAAGATCCCTGGAAATGTGCTCAGTTAAAACATGGAACGTGGTGGTGGTAGTTCTGATCTGGTGACTAAATCAAACTTACTAACTTATAGGCCTGACAGAGTTTTGACTGCATCTGTAATATGCATTTTGTCCTTGAATTGGGCATGTACCAAGCATTTTATTTTTTAGCAAAATTATTGCATACCTGGGAGGATAAAGATGAAAAACAACTGTTAGAAGGTTTGCATTATGTTACCAGTAATCAGATAAAATGTTTTCTTTTCTTCTAGTCTCCCAAATCAGCATTTATTAGTGCTGCAAAAAAGGCAAGATTAAAGTCCAATCCAGTCAAAGTACGCTTCTCTGAGGAGGTCATCATCAACGGCCAAGTGTCGGTGAGTTTAGAGCCGCCTGCTCTGTGACTCAGGGAGAGTCAATGAGGCAGAAGCTTTGCACTCAAACAAAAGTTGTTGTTTTTACAGAGGTGTCAAATCTCAAGGTTGTAAAAGGCTTGAGAGATCATCAGGTTGGGCCTGAATCTCCTCTAGCATAGTCAGAATATGTGGTAGTCCAGGATTTAATAGAATCCTTCCAGTGTCAGAGACGTCACTACTTTGCAAAGGAGTTCATATGATTTGGGATCACTGACACTGCCTCATTCATGCTAGTAAAATATGCCTCTTTGAAACTTCCACCTATTTCTTCCCATTCTACTGACTAAGCATTCTTCCATATGACAATGCTTTATGTATTTTTGAGAAAGGTATTTTGTTTCCCCTATGTTTTTACTTCCCTAGAAAAGCCTAATCTTTCAGCTAATCAGTCAAAGAAGTTAAAATGATGGAAAGAATTTGTGTATGCAACCAGAGCTAAAGAAATACTGCCCACATCTCCATAAATAGGTCCTGAGAGAAATCATGATTACTCAGGCACTTAATTGATCTTCAAAATGAATAATGCAATTATCAACAGGATGTTTTCTTTTCACCTTTTTCTCCTAAAAATATACTGAAGTGTTTTTAGTTTTTATAAAATTATTATCCAAGGCACTAATAATTTTTGGACCTTTGAAATGCCAAAGCATTGGTAGTCTGTTGATATTGTTTAAATAAATCCACGAAGATAAAATCTCACCTACGATATGTTCATTATTAGTCACCAACTTTTCTCTAAGGTTGGTTCTGGATCTGAATCTGAAGATCTAGACCTGTACATCCTGGGCAAGGCACTCATACTCCAAGTGTCTTTGAATCAAAACTTACTGACCTAGGGCTGCTCTACTTCGGGTCCAGCTATTGTGATGCTTGTGGGAAAGGCTGGAGGCTGTGGGGCTATGCTGCCCTGTGAGCATGGTCTGTTCTGCACCCCTCAATGGGTCATATCACTCTGGATGCACGGTCACTGTACATTATTAATTTGCAACAAGACTGTCCCAGCTGAAGGATGGAAGGTACAGAGGAATCAATATATAGCAGAAAGTCATCAGAAACTTACCTTTTCTGCCCGGAGCTTTCAAGCATGTAATTGGGCAACCAGGTAGTTTATGCATCTTTACAAAGAATATGATTCTAGAAGCTGCTAGAGCAGTGTCAGTTCATCCCTGGATATAGCAGGACTCCTGCAAGGCAGCTGATGTGTGAGGACAGCTCTGAGGTGGATGGCAGTGATGTTCAGTCACATGTATGCTCCTCAGACTTCGTGACGGTCTTTATTTCCAGTTTACCCTTGCTCTTCTGAGTCACTGAGTGCCATTTCTTCTGGACTGGGATTCAGACTTATTCAGTGAATTAGGAGCAAGACTTTGTAGGAGGTCCACAGGAGCAGAAAGGAGAGGGAGGAAGTTCAGGGAAAGAAACTGGAAGTGAAAGGCAGGAGGCCCATTATGGAAGTACTTAGGGACTGAATTCTGTCCGACACTGGCAAATGCCTGTACATCTTGCCTTCAGTTCCTTCATGTACAAAACAAGGGATGTGTGCACTCATGACTGCTGATTTCTCCTCAACTCCTGGGACTTTATGACCAACTATGTGTGAATAACTCAGCTCACTCCTGGGATTTATGGAACTCATTCAGTGTGCCTTCCTCCTCCCTCTTTCTTCTCTCTCACCTCTCACTGCTTCCAATGGGAAAAAAAGGCAAAGAAATACCATTTCTATTATTTCCTTTTTGTCATGTTTCTAGCTGGCATCTTTTTTTGAGTTTTCCTAGATTATGATCTTGTTTGTTATAGACAGCATTTTACTCTCTTAATACAATAAGCCATTCCTTCTATTTTCCCTTGGAGTTTAAGAACCATCCCTAACTGGGTGAAAATAGTTTCACAGAATAGCTTTATACTTGAAGTGTACTGATGCTCGTGACTCACCATCGTGATACTGCCAGGCACCAATAGTACCCTATCAAATAGCGTCATTGCTGGTCTTCATTCTGTTCAAGACGTCCTGGCCTGCTTAGGTCTGGGCTTGTAGTTCCAAAAGTCAAAGCCTAATTACGAAAGAATCATGTTTGTAATCTTGTTTGCCAGTGGGGAATCTTGAGTTAAAAAAAAAAAAAAAAACTCATCTGATTGACTTTCTGATGAGCAAATGTATTCTGCTATGAGCAACTGAACTCACATGTCACCAAAGGAATGCCTTGGTTGGCCTTAGAGAGTTTGTTTTTTAATGCCATGCTTCGAATAAACTATAGATGTGCTGTGCTGCTACTGCAAAGAGAATAGTTCTAATTTGATCGACTTATTCCTCCCCCCGTGACTTTTTTTTGTTAAACAGGAAACTGTTAAGGACAACTCACTTCTTTTTATGCCAAATGTTTTGAAAGTCTATCTGGAAAATGGGCAGACCAAATCATTTCGCTTTGACTGCAGCACTTCCATTAAGGTAAGATGAGCAGCTAAACTCTGTCCCTGTACTCTTTCAGGCACAACCTGCAGGATACTGTGAGCCATTTGTAGCAGCATCTTCCTTCAGAACTATCCCTTTATGTCTGCAATTTTGTTGATTGCCTCCATACAATGTAGTCTGTCAATACTAAAAACCAAACAAAAACCAATAGCTTAAAGTAAGAAGGTTCTGCTCTTTTATTTCTCTTGGTGTTGCAAAACAATATAATATGCTGTCAGTGAAGAAACACTAGAGCTAGTCATTTTAATGCAATGACAGATTAATTAAAATAGTGTGACTATCACCAAGAACCCTTGGCACCCTGCCGAAAGCCAGCATGATTTCTCAGCAATATTAGCTGCTCAGAAGATTAAGATGTTAGCTATTAATTGAATATCTGCTACTTTGGTGTCCAGTAAAAAACAAGGGTAGAATAATATAAAGGTAACATTTACTTTTAATTTCTGTAACCAATTTCACGGTAATGATGCATAAAGAGGCAGAAAGGAGGCCTGCTTCTTAGAAGAAGGGCTAGAAAGGAAGACTCACAAAGCAATCCTATTATTTCAGAGCCACAGGTGAGTCTTACATAACAGATATTATAGCAAAGCATATGAGTTTTTTCCCACATGCTTTCTTCCTGGAAAAGAAAAGTGCAGAATCTCTTCCTTTAATTGGACAAAAGTGTGTTCAGAAATTGATTGCTCCCTAATGCTTCATCAGCCTAAAATAGGCTTTCTTCAAATGGCACAGTAAAAAAGATTTTATGAAGGTAAAAGAGTACCTAGTGATGATCTGTACAATAATCTATCAAGAGAATAGCAACTCTCTGTTTAAAAATGTCTATCCATAGCCAACCTCTAATTCTTGTGTGTTTTTTTAACTAATCAGCATAGACCTCACATGTAGAAGCATTTCTGCAAAGACCCACTCACTGCGTATTCTTATTGTCATGATACCAGCAAGGAGCTTGTTTTGAATTGCTATAAGTATATAGTGGCTTAGTAGGTCATGCAATGGAAAATATTAGATTGATGTTGGAGCACGAAATCATCCTTAAATCATTCCAGGTGAAATATTAACTTCCTATATACAATACTTCTAATTTTAAATGGCAATGACTGGGAAGATCTTCTTCCCTTTTTTCTTATTCATTGTCAATTTGTGGTGGGATTTTAATGTAATTATTGATCAACTAAACCAGGGGCAGGCAAACTTTTTCTGGAAAGGGCTAGACAGTAAATATTTTAGGCATAGTGGGCCATTTGATATCTGTTTCAACTGCTGAACTCTGTCATTGTATCAGCAAAGCAGCTACGAACAGGTGGGTCTGATAAGTCCTTAAGACAATGCTCAGTTTTGATAATTCACTTAAAGGACTCACAGATCTCAGTAATTGGTTATACTCACAATTACAGTATATTATAGCAAAAGAATATGGAATAGAATTAGCAATGGGAAAGGCTCATAGTCAGGGGATAGGAGAGATTGTGTGGAAAGCTTCCAGATGTCCTCTCCCAGTGGATTCATACAGATAGTGCTTAATTCGCCCAGAAATGATGCATGACAATATGCAAGAAGTACTGCCAACCAGGGAAGTTCACCCAAGCCTCAGCATCCAGAGTTTTTATTGGGGGTTTGCCGCATAGACACAGCTGCCCACCTGCATGGTTGACCTTAGTATCCAGTCTCTCCAGAGTTAGAACTGATACCATATGGCCCAATGTTCTCACCATAGATCAATTGTTAGCATAGACTATCGGGTATGGCCCAAGGCCACCTAGTAAACAAAAACACTCCTATCAGACAGGACAGTCCAAGGGCTTAGAGGTTACTTCCTAAGAGTGGGAGCAAAACACCAAATTTTTCTTTAGGCAAGGTTAATCTGTTACTTCACAGTCGATATGTGAACAAATGGTCATGGCCAGATGTAACTCACAGGTCATAGTTGGCAGACCTCTGAAATAACCCACAGAGCTACATTATTACAACTCTCTCTGACACCATGGCCTTGTTGTGTGTTGCCAACTGGTCACCTCCCTGCCGTTGGACTCCCTACCCCACTTGATGACCTAGGTAAAGCCTTGAATGCATTTCTTAACAGAAATAAATCTAAATTTAAGAAAGGCCTGTTGTTAATTCCCTCCAGCCTCTTTATTACAGAACGTATGCAAGACTAAGTTTGATTTCCCTGAGGATTGCAGATAAGGAGAAGACAGGAAGCAATGCAAAGAGTTCACATCAAATTCAAGTTATCTTATCTTGTACCTAGCAGCCTCATTATTACAGTAGACACTGGCTGGTAGGTATAAAATAGAAATAGTATAGTTATGAAAGGAACATGACACTGTGGAATGAAAATTGCCAAAATTCTTGCTACAGAATTACAATAGGAAAAAACCATTGCTATTGATTTTCCAGTGTCCTCCGAGGTGGTTCAGGAAAATGCTTTCTAAAGTATGTGTAGCCACACAAAGGCTGATTTTGTTTCCTCTTTCCTGGGCTTTAGGAGAAAATTATAAAGCAGAGGAATCTTTTTTTTTTTTTTTTTTGAAATTCAACATTTCTGTTGAATGATTTTTTTTCAGGAGTGGGGGTATGTGGGGATCTTTGACTTAATGGGGCCTGAAGAAACTGAAAAAGGACCACAGAGAAGGATCAAAACATCAGAAAATTCAGTAAAAGAAAACTAAGTATGTCAGGATTTCTGTGTCTTGGCACTATTGAGATATTGGGCCAGATCATTCTTTACTGTGGGTCTGTCTCTGCATTGCAAGATGCTGAGCAGCACTTCTGACCTCTACACACTCCATGGCAGTAGTACCCCAACAGTACTGTGACAACCAAAAATGTCTCCAGAAATTTCCAAATGTTGCAGTGGGGCAAAACTTCCCTATAGGTCTTTTAGCATCTGAGTCTAAATTATCCTCGAGTGATAATTTACTAGTTTTCAAGTACATGAAAAAAAGTGTAGGTTGAAGAGATTAGTTTTACATTGTAGTAAATGTGTCTGTTTGTATATGGAACACCTTTCTGATCATAAATGCTTAATCCTATAAAAGATTGCTGACAAATCTTGCTCATTCTACCTTCCCCAGAGATGTAAAATAAATATATGTGTATTATTATGGTGCCCTCACTCTGTGCCAAACAATGTTTTAATAAATGCTTTGTATGTGTAAACTCATTTAATCCTTATATCTGTCCTGAGATAAGCATTATTATTATCTGCAGTTTACACAAATGGAAACTAAGATACTTAGTGACTAAATAACTTGCCCAAAGCTGCACAGCTAATAAGTAGTAGAGCTGGGATTAGAAGCCAGACTGTTTCCTTAGCCCCCATTCCTTGCAACCACTACACTGCTCTTTCAGAAGGGTAAGCTGGGGTCAGCAAGCAGATACTTCAGTCTTTGCAGTCTCTGTTGCAACTACTCAACTCTGCTGATGCAACACACAAGAGCAGCCATAAATTTTAGATAAACAAATAGGCATGACCATGTCCCAATAAAACTTTATTTACAAAAGCTGATGGTGAGCTAGATTTGGCATGCAGCCCATGTTTTCCAACCCTTAGGGCAGACCACTTTCAGAACTGGTGTAATTGCTACCCCATTTAGTAGAAAGGAGAATTGAACTGGCTACACTCCACAATCTATTGATGATCCTTCTATATCAAGCGCTTGAATGATATTAACCTCCTCCTCCAGCTATTTACCTTGTTAACTCTCTGTTTTGAACTCCGTAAAGATTTTGAATGATTGAGGAGGCCAGGAAAAGGGCAAGAGAAGCAAGGCCTCATTTCTGTATCTTTTCCGATCTTTGGAGCGTTAAATTTCAGAATCAACCAAAGGTACAAAATTTCAAGATTGGAAACCTACATGTGTAACACTTTTCAGTCATGATAGACTCCACAAGATGGCGGTCTTGATTTTGGTCTCATCATGTTCATGTTTCCTCTGTAAGGATGTCATCTTAACCCTTCAAGAGAAACTCTCCATCAAAGGCATTGAACACTTCTCTCTCATGCTGGAGCAGAGGACAGAAGGGGCTGGAACGAAGCTGCTCTTGCTTCATGAACAGGAGACTCTAACTCAGGTCTGTGAAATTTCGCCCTCAAGTGATGAGACTGCTGGTTAGAGCAGAGGTTGCCCAGTCTAAGATTTCTCCCCTACTCTAATCTGTAAATGTACTAATTGTATCCCTGGGTATCCTCTGTAAAGGAAGTGCCTGGCAGTCTTAATGCATTTTACACCTCAAGGTCATGTTTCCCTTTCTGCCAATCTTTTGCAGACTGTCAGTCGCACAACTAGATTTGTTATTCAAAGTCTCACCAGCTACCCATTGAGAATAAAGATCTGTAAAATTATATTTTATGTGATTACAGTGACATCTTCACCTGTTTTGGTGAACAATCTCTTGAAACTATTAAAAAAATGCTTTCTGAGATTACTTAAATTAATCCAAAATCATATTTAGTTGTTTGAAATTCTGGGTGCATACTTAAGACTATTTTTGGAAGCCTGAAATCTCTGCCCCAGTCCTGCCCGTTATAAATATGTGATCTACCAATGTGTCCCAGTTCCTGATTACCAAGATGCCACCCCCATCTGTTCCCTGGGGAGACAAGCAGGCTGCTTGGCTGCTGAATTCAGCACAGCACCCTGACTTTTCTTCTGACACAAGCAGAGTCTTTGTTGAATGTATAAGAGATTTCAACAAATTCCTCTTCCCATGGGAGAGATCAGTGATGACAGAACTTTAGGGAGAGGGGTAGGAGGGGACACCAGGAGGAGAAGCATCAGATGCTGCCAGCTGGATGGAGTGGCAAAAAGTGTTGTCACACTAAAGTGCTTCTTGGTTGTTGAATATAAAAGCTGTTATCCCATACATTGGGTGGTCCTGCAGATATCCCCGATTCTCTTGATTCAGTCCAACTTTTTGTAATAGATTAGTTTGAAAGATGCCATCTGTGTTGATTTATATTCTTCTACCTAAACTTGGCTTATTATTTCCATCAATTTATTTTTTTTTGGTTTTTTGTTTTTGTTTTTTTGAGACAGTCTCACTCTGTTGCCCAGTCTGGAGTGCAGTGGCATAATCATATCTCACTGCAGGCTTGAACTCCTGGGCTCAAACGATCCTCCCACTTTAGCCTTGCAAAGTGCTGGGATTACAGGAATGAGCCACCATGCCTGGCCTCTATTGAGTCTAAATCTACCTATTGATATTTTAAATCACTTCTAATGGTTATTATTTTAACCTGTGCCAAACACTCTTGGAAATAAATAAATGACTTATTTTGTGCTTCATTACAGGGGCACAACCCCTGATATACAGGATCTCTCATGTGAAAGGTCAGTGTCTGGATCTGAGTTTCCCCGGACGCAGAACTTAAGGGTTTGAATGCATGTAGTTTATTTGGGAAGAGATCTCTGGAAATACCGGCAGAGGAATTGGGAAGAGAGATGAGGAAAACTGAGAAACCGATAAAGAATGTGTTATTGGCCAGGTGCAGTGGCTCCAGCCTGTAATCCCAGCACTTTGGGAGGCCGAGGCAGGCGAACCACCTGAGGTCAGGAGTTCAAGAGCAGCCTGAGCAACATGGTGAAACTCTACTAAAAATACAAGACTTAGCCAGGTGCAGTGACAGGGGCCTGTAATCCCAGCTACTACGGAGGCTTAGGCAGGAGAATTGCTTAAACCCGGGAGGTGGAGGTTGCAGTGAGCAAAGATCACACCACTGCACTCCAGCTTGGGTGACAGAGTAAGACCTTGTCTCAAAAAAAAAAAAAATGTATTATCAAGCCAGTTTCCACTGTGGGCAACTGCAACTCAGTCCACTGGAGAGCATTGGGAGACAATGTAGAACAACCTAAGAGGTATCCCACCAAGGGGTGAGGGAGCTGGGGCATGTGCCTACCAGCACTCTGTTATTGATGGTGGGCCGCTTTCTTGTTATTTAGGCTTGCCTTGTGCTGTTCAATGGTCACAGGAGTTTGCCGTAAATACCCATCAGCTTATAGCAATAAATGCCAAGGGAATATGGGCAGACAGCCAGTTACTACAAGTCTAATGAAACCCCCCACAACGTTTTGATCTTTCTGGTTTTACTTTCTCTCTAAACTTTTGTCTACCACATAGCCTTTATAGGAAAGCTTCATGCTGATTTAGTTGGACAAAGATTCTTTAAAAGTCTCTTCTGATGCTAGGTAAACAAAACGTCTCGCTCCAATTCATTTCTTTTAAAATGTTGGAAGGAAACAAAAAAGACTTCTAACAATCATTCTTTCTTTAACTTTATTTTTCATTATAGAATCAGAACTAAAAGTGAAGTGCTAAAAATCAAGTATTATCTCTAGAAAAGAAAATGAATTTAAATATTCTGAAAGAAACCAGCTATATGCCTTTGAAATCAATGCATATGAAAAAATCGATTGCTAAAATATTTATAGGCATGATAAAAGCAGAGAGTAAGAAATTATAATTTTTCCAATAACAAAATCATTTTAAAGCATTTAGTTTCTAAGAAAACCCCCCAACGGAACTTTTAAGTAACTCTACCTGAATTTCTGGTGGTTTGATATTAAGCTTCTGCTATAAAATATTATTTATATACTAGTCAAAGTTTCCAAGAAATCATTTCTGTTTGTCTTAGAGAGTGTTATTCTTACGGACTGCCATTTCTAATGACTTGAAGCCACCTTTTTGCATTACATTGATTCATTTTCCAAAACTAGTGTAACCTTCTGATACTAAAAGTAAACTCAAGATGGCTTATGAAAAATTCAAGAAAGAAAAGTTTTAACCAATAATTAAAAGAGTCAGAGAGATGCTGATTCCTGACTTTCTAACACACCAGAGCAAACCTTCTAGCTAAATAGCCCATGAAGTCACTCTGAAACACAACAGCAGGGCTGACCAGCACTAGTGGCCTTTTAGAGTCCCCTATTTCTTTATTCCTGGTTTGCTTTACCATCAACCAGTGATAAGCAGCTCATAGCCCTTGGGTCTCATGAGTCTACTCAGCTTTGCAGGCCTGCCCACAGCCAGAAAACTGGTGTGACTACTCAGGATGCTTGTATATGTAAAAGTAGGGTGTCTTTTTCCATTGGAATTCTTGTGTTCAACAAAGTTAGCAAACTGAAAAAACATACATGTGCATGCATACACACACCATGGGACTCAAAGCTATTTTATTTTAAATTTTTTAATTGCAGCTCACAAACATTTTTATATTGCCAGATTTGTCCCCTGCATAAGAGTAGTTACACACAACCGTGTTCGTTTGTGCTGCATGGTTTTCGTTTTGTTTTGTTGATGCATTGAAGGGAAATTGATGAGCTCTTGCCTTCTTTCTTAGAGTCCAATGTGTTACATTCATTCAAGTGTTTATTAAACACCTATTATTTACTAATTGATTTCCTTTTGTTGCAAAAGGAATTAAGAAATTAACTTCTAGTAAGTTACCATATTATACTGTATCAAAGGAAAACAAACTGAAATGAACCATGGTCCTTAACCCTGAAGAACCTGTGGTATATTTGAAGCTCCTTTGAACAAGTGGAACAATATCATGGTATCAGAAGTTTGGAGTCGTTTGGAAACTTGTAGAATCTGATGTATTGCATGGGCCAAAACTTCTGTCTTCCAACTTTCCAATGTGATGTCATCCAAGGTTGACACTATCATGTTTTCTTTGCAATAGTCAGTCTGGAGTCTAATTTGGAAAAAAATACAGCAATGTTATGCAATAAGAAACTGTACTGGAGAGTCTCTCTGCTGTCCCTTTGGATCCTCTTTTCATACTCCCCAACGTAGATTTGGGGTGCTATCACTAACAGCCAGCATCTGCAGATCTTCTTCCAAGGACTGCCCTCAGACTACTGGAGCCCATCGAGTCCAAACCGGCAAACTCATATTCCCTGGGACAGCTCTAAATGAATGACTCATCAGTGCTCCTTTGGCTCAGGTCTCGGCAGCTCCATGGTATAGCTACCACTCCAGGGTCCTCTGCAGGATCGGGGTATAGCTATTCTCCGCTGGGCTTCCCTGAGAAGGCACCCTTGCTCTTCTTTTCTGACCTGCTTCCCCTACTCCGTTACTAGCCTCCCTTGGGAGCATTTTCTTAATAAGTCCCTTGCACACAAACTCTCATCTCAGGGTCTGCTTCTGGGGAACCCAATCTAACTGGCAAAGTTATGTGCAGTTTTCAGGGAATGAGTATCTATGATAAATACTAAAAGAATATCCACTGATTCTTTCCTGAGTGTCCAAAGAAAATTGACTGCTTCAGTGTCCCTCAGCCATTTCTCAGTCAGCACTGGAGGGTTCTTATGTGATTGGTCTACTCTTCCAGGTGACACAGAGGCCCAGCTCCCATAAGATGAGATGTCTTTTCCGAATTAGCTTCGTCCCAAAAGATCCAATTGACCTTTTAAGGAGAGATCCAGTTGCTTTCGAATATCTCTATGTTCAGGTATGTTAAAATTTAAGCATGTTTTATATCAACTTTGTGGCATAAACTAACTTTGGGTCTTTGCCCTGATTTCTTTAATTTGAAATCTTTCTTTTTTGTCCCCAACTTAATCTCAGTGAATCATACAATAATTCTGTGGTGCTCTTTTTATTTTTACCTTAGATTTCGAAATAATTTCATACTTCCAAAAACGTTGCAAGAGTAGTCTTCCATACCCTTCACCCAGATTCACTAGTTGTTAACATTTTACTACATTTACTTTCTCTTTGCTATATGCACCTGTTCTCTCTCTCTCTCTACACAAATACACACACAAATGTATATGATTTTTTTCTAAACCATATGAAAGCCAATTACCAAAACAATGCAGGTTTACTCCTAAATACTTCAATGTGTATTTTCTAATAACAGGGGCATTTTCTTATACAATTATTATACAAGTAACAAAATCAGGAAAGTAAACATTGATGCATTTCC
Source organism: Cacajao melanocephalus (assembly GCA_963573385.1). Taxonomy (NCBI): domain Eukaryota; kingdom Metazoa; phylum Chordata; class Mammalia; order Primates; family Pitheciidae; genus Cacajao; species Cacajao melanocephalus. The sequence continues at coordinate 16,012 of CAUYLG010010741.1, read as the reverse complement.
ATTATCTCATCTACAGTTTATATCCATATTATGTCTATTATCCTCAAAATGTCTTTTATATATACATTTTTTCTAGAACAAGATGCACTGCAGGATCCTATTTTGCATTTAGTTGTCATGTCTGTTTGGTCTACTTAAATCTGGAATATTCCTCAGCCCTTTTTTGGCTTTCACAACCTAGATAGTTTTCAGGAGTACTGGTCAGCTATTTTATAGAAATCTCTCAATTTGGGTTTCTGTGATGTTTTCTTATGATTAGATTGATGTTATACATTTCGGGAAGAACAACATGAGTGACTTTGTATTATCAGTGTAACACATCAAGAGGTACATGATGTTAGTTTATCCCTTTAATGGCAAAATGAACTTTGACTCTTGGTTAAGGTGATGTTCTCCAAATTCACCCAAAAGCTTCTACTATTCCTTTATACAATTAAAAAGCAACTTGTAGAGAGTCACTTTGTAACTTTTTTGTTTGTTTGTTTGTTTTTTGTTTTTTTGAGATGGTATCTTGCTCTTGTCACCCAGGCTGGAGTGCAGTGGCACGATCTCAGCTCATTGCAACTTTCTCCTCCTGGGTTCAAGCGATTCTTCTGACTCAGCCTCCCGAGTAGCTGAGATTACAGGCATGCACCACCACGCCTAGCTAATGTGTATTTTTGGTAGAGACAAGGTTTCTCCATGTTGGTCAGGCTGATCTCAAACTCCTGACCTCAGGTGATCTGTCCACCTCGGCCTCCCAAAGTGCTGGGATTATAGGTGTGAGCCACCGTGCCCGGCCCTAATTGATGATTCTTATCTGAATTCACTATTATAATGATGGTTGAAAATGATTTTTCTAATCTTAATATCACTTCTGCATTTATTAATTGGTATGAGGAGAGTTTTCCCTTCTCCTTTATTTACTTATTTATTCATTCTTTTGATGCTTAGATTATTCTGAAAAATTGTGATATTCATTATACTGCATTGTTAACGTCAAGGTGGTAACACTTGAAGAGAATATTCTTTTACAGGCTGATATCTGATCCTGGGCTGTAAATCCCCAAAAAAGAAAGTTTCCAAGAATGAGTATCTGGTGTAGTTTGTCCCAAAGGGAATTTATCCACTTTGATATTTAGGAGGTGTCCCTTTATTTTACTATTACAGCTTCCTATTACTCTCACTGAAATTTACAATATAATCACATTAAATAGTAAGAACCAACTTACATAATGCTTAGACAGCTTAGACATCTAGCACTAGAACTAACTACTGGAAGAGGTTGTAAACCTAAACATGACCTCCCCCTCCCTGCTGCCAGAAAGAGAGAAAAAACAAAAGTGAAGAAAAAAAAAAAAAAGACATGCTGTCTTTGAAAATACCTGTATAAGGCAAAGATTGCTGGAGCCATATATAAAATATAAAAAGCGGCTGGGCACAGTGGCTCATGCCTGTAATCCCAGCACTTTGGGAGGCTGAGGCGGGTGGATTGCCTGAGCTCAGGAGTTCGAGACCAGCCTGGGCAACACGGTGAAACCCCGTCTCTACTAAAATACAAAAAATTAGCTGGGCATGGTGGCGTGCGCCCGTAATCACAGCTACTTGGGAGGCTGAGGCAGGAGAATTGCAAGGACCCGGGAGGCAGAGGTTGCAGGGAGCTGAGATCACATGACTGCACTCCAGCCTGGGTGACTGTGTGAGACTCAATATAAAAAAAAAAAAAAAAAAAAAAAAAAAAATATATATATATATAGAGAGAGAGAGAGAGAGAGCAAAAAAGTAAGAAAAATATAATAAAAAGAAACATTTGTTAACTCTAGGTAGTTGATAACACTGGTGTTTGCTTTACTATTTTCAATACTTTCTTGTATATTTCAGAACATTTGTGATCTTCAAAAGCTGGGTAGAAAAAAAAAGTAGGTGGAAGATGGAAAAGAGACTAGACAAGATAGGTATCAGAGGTTAAGAATGGTGACATAAATTAAAGTGGCAGTAAGCCCTGAAGATCACAGGTTAAGTCAGACAGGAAAGAAGCAGAACATACAGGAATGTTCTAGCAGATGGAGGCACTCAGGGTGAGGCCAGTCAAACCTTCCCCACCTCAGTGGTCTTTGGAAGACTGTGGTATTTTCAGCTCAGTGGGATGAATAACGTTCATGAAGATAACCCTGTATCATCGGGAAAAGTCAAGTCCTGTTCAGTGAACCCTGTTGACCAAGTAAACAAATGTGTAGTGTGCTTTAAAATGTTTTCCCTCCCGAACAATGAAACTGCTATGTTTGGGTTTTTTTTAATGTTAAGCTTTGATCACCTGGATCCCTCACTTGTCAACAATATCCCCTGGTCCCCAACAGGTGTTGACTGCATAAAACGGAGCCTGATTCTCAGCTGATCGGTCACTGCGTCTTCCCATGTCCCTGCTGAGAACCAAACCAGGGCTTTGCCACTGCAGCTCAGATCATGTGGTACATTGTTAGTTGCAAATAGTTACAGGTGCTGGTCAGTAGTGGCTGTAGACAGTAAGTGCATTCAGTGGTTGATCTCTATAATGATATACTCACCCCATCAACAGGATGGTGCTTTAAAACTATTTTACTCTGCTTCCATTTAAACATCATGGGTCCATTGCATTTATAAAACAGCAATATTGTTGCATTTGTCTTGGGGAGAGGAGACCTCTTAAGTAGACAAGGAGTACAGCTAAACCCAGTTCTGTTTTAAGGTGTGTTTGCACAAATCTAATGCAATTTAGGGAGATCTTTCTTATTCAGTAGACACATGTTTTATATATGTGAGACTGTCCTCAGAACAGGAAAATGTGTCTGGAAATCTTGCTCAGGGACTAGCAGAAAAAGATCGAGGATGTTTCTGCTTTCTTGGGTATAGAATGGGCGGTGAATTAGCCACCTCTTCAAGATGTAGCCAGAGGGGGAGAAATGGAAAAACATATATGGTAGGCAATAAAGGCCAAAATAAAGCAACTGTCATATATCCTCCACTGAAACAGGAAATGAGAATGTCCTTGCCTCAGACCCTCTACTTTGAAATGCCTTGTATCACAGAATGCGTGCCTACTGTAAGTCTAAAATAATATGTCTAATATAAGTCAACAGATCTGCAAATGGTGCCTGTGTGCCCCTGTTGATTTCAAGATACTAAAAAGATGCAATAAAACTAGCCTAGAGAACAATAGAGTAAGCAGGAGCAACATGTATCACTTTACAAAGGTAAAATCAATTTATCTTAGTGGGGTCCTAATTAGTTATAAATGAACATTTTGGAAGCCTCAAGTGGAGCCTTTTGGGACCTCTATTTAGCAAAACAGATACTGCCCATTTGCTTGCATAACTCTATTTTAAGTAATATAGTTAAGAGTAATAAAAGCATGATTGGTTTCAAATACATATATATAATCCAAATTTCACACTCATTCTCTGGGATCAGTCTGAACTAATTATATAATATAATTAAGTGACTAATCACCATGTCAAAAAATTCATCCAGAAGTCTAGTTAAATACAAGGTAAAGTCGGGATGGGAAATATGGTCCCAGCCACAACTCTTAGGAGAAGTAATAGTGATGGCTCATCTTTATGAAGTATATTCCATTTCATGAAACATTCTTATAGCTATCATGGCAAACTTGCGAGTTCGTTGTGAACTCTCAAGTTAGTTGTTGAAACTTAACCCATTTTTCCAATAAGAAAACTGAGGCTCGAAAGAGATGAAATGCCATGTTCAAGGTCATTTTATTAGAAGTTGGCAAAGCCTAGATTTTGATTCTAGACGAAAGCCCCTAGAATCAAACCTGGGGCTTTTGTCTCTAAATTCTACGCCCAAATCCTCTTTCAATCCACCATGCCATAGCAGTTGTTGAAGAAAATGGTTTATAAAAATTATTTCTCAAAAACTTGATTCTTCACTGTGCCAATGGTTTTCTCACCCCCATCCTCCATGGGACTCTATAAAATGACCCTATCTGGGCTCTCAACACCTTGGAGCCCACGTGGACAACCCTGAGCACTCGGAAATAACTGGTAAACACAAGACTAGCAAAACAAAATGGCAGCCTGTCATTGCTCTCAGAGGCAACCTTAAGTCAGACAACCCATCTCCTGCCTCTGGACAGACCCACTTCTGACAAGGGGTGCTGCGTAATCCAAATAGGTTTAAGATTTTAAGGAGAAGCAAAGGTGGAAAATCGTATTACGGATGAACGGGGGAGAGAATGTGACTTTACTCTTAGCAGTGAAGTGATGGGCTGAGAGACATGCACCCATGGCACGTGGATACAGAGCACGTAGGCATGGAACAGCGCCAGTGCAGCATGGGTGAGTGTGCACAGTGTAAATATTGTATGCAGAAACTGTCCAGGGATACATGTTCCGATTTTAGTAAAATCAATATAGGAAGTGGTTATAAATGTGCTTCTCTTGGAAAGGAGGCAAACAAATCTTGATACAGTTTTACATTTGAGGGCAATGGTCTACCGAAGGTTCACTGAAAAATCAGGTCAAAAAAGACAAATTAATTAGAGAAAAGGCATACAAATGTATTAAATGTGTATCTGTGGGAGCCTTAAGAATGAAGTCCCAAAGATACAAGGAAAATTGTTTATTTTTATGCTAATATTCAACAAAGTATGGACAGCTATATAGAAATAGGATTGGACAAAAAGGGTCTGACCTAACAGTAATTGACTGAGTGAAAAAACCCAGCAAGGCCTAGATTCTTCTTGGCCTCTCTGAGTAGCGTTCCTTCCTTCTGGGTGTGGGACAGGACACTCTCTGGAATAGGGGTCTTATGACCTACAATCAAACCATGTTGGTCAGATAATTTCTTTATAGCCAGTTTTTACACAGGCAGGGCAGAGGGAAAATTCTAGTTAGATATTTAGGTTTTATGGCTGGCTTTGGGGAAAGGGGGTTCTAGTCGCTATGACCCATCTCGGGGAAGAGGGATTCTAGTTTCTATGCCTAGCCTCCAGGTAGAACAGAAATAAAAAACAGGAGGGCAAGAGAAGGTCAAGGAAAGACTTTTGCTTTCATTTGGGAGTATTGTTTTTTGACCTCCAACAAAATCTTGGGGCAAGGCAAAGAATAAAGAAAAGAAGGAAGTAAGAAAGGAGCTACATATCATATTTTCTAAGCCAGGAATCCAGTTTCCCATAACAAAAGTAAGTGAACACACACGTAGAATATGCCAAAGCGATGCAGTGCTTTCCAGCAGCACTTAGCTCACTGCCTTGTGCGGAAGCAGTGAGTGAGTAAGGACCACTCTAAAGGCAACCTCTGTGCCCATGTGGCACTTCACCCTTGGTGACGCACTCTCAGCCACTCTTCAATTGGATCCCCACAACAAACCCTGTGAGATAGGTGGCCTTATTTTACAGAGGAGCAAACTAAGGCTGAAAAAGGAGAAATGACTCCCAGAAAACCAAACACTTGAAAAAGCAGAGCAATTACCATTGAAGTGAATGGAGGAGCTGAATAGCTCCCCTTGACCCAGTGTGCCAATGTGCTGTGATAAAGCACCTGATGTGCTTCTCGTCTAATCCTCCAGCCATTCCAGTGAGATAGTTAGTATGAATTCCCAATGCACAGATGAGTAAACTGAGACTGCAAGAGTTAAAGTGAATCGTCTAAAATTACCTACACAGGTAGCCATTGGGAAAGCGAGAACGCCAGAGCAGGTGGTTATGAGTCCCAAGCTACTGTGCTCAGTCGCCCTGCTAATTTTGCTTCCCTGCAGCTGTTGTGGCTGATGACAAGGAGAAGGAGAATGACGTTGGTGGTGACAGTTCTAGGAGCTTTTGGAATTTTGTTTTGGCTTTTTTTGCTTTTGTTTTTTGTTTTTTTTGTTGAGACAGGGTCTCGCTCTGTCACCAAGGCTGGAGTACAATGTCTCACTGCCTCAAACTCTTGGGCTCAAGCGATCCTCCTGCTTAAGCCTCCCGAGTAGCTGAGACTACAGGCACACACCACCATGCCCAGCTAATTTTTGTATTTTTTGAAGAGACCGGATTTTGCCATGTAGCCCAGGCTGGTTTTGAACTCCTGAGCTCAAGCAATCCGCCCGCCCCAGCTTCTCAAAGTGCTGGCATTCTACGGGCTTTTCATGGTTCACCCATTTAATCGTCACCACAACCCAGTGAACAGGGAGCAGTATTATCCCCAATTTACAGAAGAGGAAACTAAGGCACAGACAATTAAGAAGGTCCCCAGGTTTGCTCCCCTTATGAAGTGGAAGAAACAAGCTTCAAGCCTGGGATTCCAATTCAAGCAGCCTAACTCTGGAAGCCACATTATGCTATCAATGCTTTATGCATTCAACTGCGGCACCTGTGTTTGGAAATTTCGTACCTAAATTCCTAATTGTTTTTACAAAAAGCAAAATATTTAAATAGCAGCTCGTCGATGAATGCTAAATGTTTTGTGTAGTCTCTGTGTTTGTGCGTGCAATTAAATACTGACTCGTTTCCAAGCAGCGCGGTGGAGATGTTTCCACATTTAGCCTCCGTGCCTGGGAAGTGAAGGTTGAAACACTCTGAGGAAATCTATGTCACCTGTTCTCTAAGTCCACAGGCTGCGGCCCATTCTTTGACAAGCTGTGCCCCCTGCTGGTCTCTTCGCAGAGTTGTAACGATGTGGTTCAGGAGCGATTTGGGCCGGAGCTGAAATATGATATAGCCCTGCGGCTGGCCGCGTTACAAATGTACATTGCAACTGTTACCACCAAGCAAACGCAGAAAATCTCCCTCAAATACATCGAGTAAGTGTTGACTCTCATCTCCATTTCGGAGGCAGACATGCCATCTCCTTTAGCCCAGGGGGTATTTTTGTTCTTTGTCCAAAATTGATCCTGTTTGTGGCAAAGCATTTATTCGCCATTGGCAAAATGTATGAATATCATGCTCATTTCTGGTAGAAGAGATCCATTTCTAATTCACCTTAACGGCATTGTTAAGATGAGAGACATATTTAAAACGAAGCATAAATCTTTCAGTTCCTAAAGGGGCTTGATTCCAAGCCAAGCTTTGGTCTCAGCTCTTTTCACACATTAACTTATTTAATTTTCACAACAGCCCTATGAGATGAGTAGGATTTTAGCTTCATTTTACAGATGAGCAAACCGAGGCACAGAATAACTTGCCCAAGTCAAGTGGCTGTTAATGGGGAGATACAGGATTCAAATCTAGGCAGTGGGACTCTCCATTGTGCTACAGTTTGTGTGATGCGTTGAGGCATCTGTGTTTGGAAACACATGTAATGCTAAAGCCTTGGACCCCCCTCCCTGCTTACAATCTCGCCTCCAAAAGATGTATAATCTAGTTAAAGTCCCACTTTCCAAAGAAGCTTCTCATGCGCTGCCTGGAAAGCCTTTCTAAATTCCACAATGCTAGGTTGACCCACCAGGGGGCAAAATGGCTTTTCTCAACAAATTCATGAGTCTATGCTGGGGAGGATTGGATCTCTAACTTGCCGACTTTAACACCACTGTTCTCACAACTCTGAGTCACCTGTTGACATGTAGGGACAAATCCTCATGGGTAATTTGAGAACCCAGGGCCTTCAGTTCACTCCTTCCAGATGGTTTCTCTGTCTCCCTCACACATATGCATGACTGTAGCCTGAGAAAGACTCAGCTCACAAAGAGATCTCATGCTCAGCTGGACAGGTTCACACCCTCTTCCACGCTCCTTTCTGAAGTTCCTGGAGACAGGTGAAGCTGGCTGCCATTTGAAAAGGTGGCCTGCACAACCTGCGATGATTTTCAGACAATTAGAATGCATTTATTTTCCTACTTTCTGTACCCACATTTTACAAGATTGAACATTGTATGGTCAAAACTGTCTCAGAGAGATATCTGGCTTGAGTAAGAATCTTGAAAAGTCCACAATAATGTTCTCATTCACAAATTGCTTTGACCAACAAATATTCATTGAGCATTTTAGATAGCACTCACATTAGGACAGCAGAAAATAGTAATATGTATGAATTATATTCCTGGCCATTGAGGAACCTGTGGTCTGATTGTAAAGACAACGTATAAAAAATGTGAAAAGTAATTATGTAAAATAATGATACAAGTAGGATTACAAAATAGCCCATAATTAGTGCCAAATGATGGCAAAGGACAGTAAATACAAGTTGAAAAGGAAGAAAACATAATGATCATGAAATATACCATCTTACCTAGTGAAGAATATGAATGGGCAAGTGGTAGGGGTAGGTTGTCTTCCTGCCCTTTTTGGAGAGGACCTGGAGCAGGAGAAATAACTGGCATCCTCTTGAGGGTCTTTCTTCACATAATTTAGAAGACACTGGTTAGACACATAACCCAGGGTAGGATTTCTATTCCAGGATAGATTTCCTAGAATTCAAAATATGAGACCTTCTTAGAAAGGAGTTATAGTCATTTCTGGGGAAATTGGTTCTTTGTAAAAATATATTAACGCAGTCCCATTTGTTGCTGTTTTGTTGTATATCCACACCCACGAATGATGCCTGCATCTCCACATCAATACCGGGCATGCTTGAGGGTCATGAATCATACCCAGTTCCACACTAGCAGCACAAAATGCTGATGGAAGGAGTTAGACACGAACTGGCTGGGACGAAAGAGAACTCTATGTGCCTAGAGAAAGAGCCATGGAGGAGGAGAGGGACAGGGAAGAATGGTTTGGAGACATGAAGGAGTTGCATCCATTCTTCTAAGAGGAGAGAGAAAGAATGTGAGCAGATAGGGAGATTGGAGAATAGAAATCAAAAAAGGAATGGAGAGAAATTGGTGTTGGAAATACAAACTCGGATACGTGAGTGACTTTGAAGAGATTCAGAAGTCGGTTGGACAAAATGTCTATTCGCTTTCCACTGGTTCCAAATGCCTCCTTAGCATTGTCTCTAGAGAGTGAGGAATAGGTTTCCTTTAAAATGCAAACATATGTATTAATGATCAAGTAGTGTGTGTTCTGAGTGTAAATTAAAAGTTATTTCCCTAACTGGGGACTCGTCTCCATTCTCTGCCTTACCAAGAGTTCATTTGTTCCAACAAACATCAGAGCCCCATTCTGTCTTAGATAACTAATCATCACAAGAATGTGAAATTAAAGATATGTTCTTTATTGCAGAAAAGAATGGGGATTAGAGACTTTTCTTCCCTCTGCTGTGCTGCAAAGCATGAAAGAGAAGAACATCAAGAAAGCACTTTCACACCTTGTCAAAGCAAATCAAAACTTGGTACCACCGGGTAAAAAGGTATCACATTTGCATCTTAATAGAAAATTATAAAGAGAGAGGCTTGAACGCATTGTTTAAAATGTTTAAAATTAGCTCATGAATAAAATACTTAGCACCATATTTTCAGAAGCAGTAACACTGTGTAACGTTTTTCGAACTATTAACATGTTTCTAACACTAATGAAAAATAAGTATTCATATAGAAACCTATTTATTTCTCACAACTCATGGACTCCGTATTGTAGCAGGGGAGGTGTGTGTTCATGTGCCCATGCAGGAAAAGTTTGCATAGCCTCTGAAATACTGTGAATAGAAGATAGAACTGTGAAATAATTGTATGTTTCAGTCACGCAATTTCTTACGGCTCAGACCAGTTTAAATGCACCACAGCCAGCAAGGGGCCCTGCAGTCCAGAGGCCACATTAATTAAACCAGGGATTGTCAACTGTGACATAACTGACATTTGGGAACAGATCATTCTTTGTTAGGGAGTTATAGGGTACAGCCTGTGGATTGTGGGATGTTTAGCAGCATCTCTGGTCTCTACCCACGAGATGCCGGTAGCACACTCCTGTGATCATGACAAACAAAAATGTCTCCAGACAATGCCAAATGTGCTCTGGGGAAAAAAATCACCCCTGTTGACAAACGTCGGATTCAATCCTATCTTTGGAGGGAAGACAAAATTATTGCTGTCATTCACCATCATTAGTGTTAAAATCTTTTTATGCTTTTGTTTTTGTTTTCATTAAGTAGAAGAAACACAAAGGACATCTTAAAATATACTGTTGGTCAGAAAAGAGAGGTATGGTTTATAGGTAATAAAAAACAAGAGATTCCAGGAACCAGAAAGAGAAGGAGCCTTAAAATACTGGATCTATAAAATTGGAAGCAGTCTTACAACCAAGAACACTTTCTAATTGATATTAGCTGGAGAAATCTGTGTGACTCTAATACAGATCACTTTATGTGGAGAATAATTTTGTCTTAGTATCTGATTTTTTAAGTCATTTTTACTGGGTAACGCACATTTATTTCTATCCCCTCCTCACCCATGATGCTTTTTTTTTTTTAAGTATAATCCGGTTCAACACACTATCAGCCACCTTTGACTCACTTCCCAGTTTCATGGGAAGGATGTCTTCCATCACAGTGAGTCGTCAGCTTAGAGAGATGTAGCAAGATGATGCGGGTCAAGTTCTTTTTAACTTCAGTTCTGATTTGCTGGAAGCTAATTTCTATCATTGTGATTTTTTTCAAGCCTGGCCCACTCGATAATTTAGATAACTGCTATAAGATCAATCAACCTATCCATTTATCCATCACTGTCCTTCTTCAAGTGTTGTTTTTCTAGCCAAGAGTGAATAGTTGGCTTTCAAAACAATTTCCAAATGCTTTGCATTTTTGAAAGAAGTTGGATGGATGAATGGCGCTCAATAAAAATTACATAAAGAGCAGTATGTTTAGATATAGTTAACAAATAAGGTGGCAAGTCATCTGCAATTGATAACAGAATTTTATGTTCATTGCTACTTAACGGTGGTCTGCACCTTGTTGGAAAACTTCAGCCTTAATAAACATCCCTGGCACATTCCATATGAAACATGGACCTTTTTTTAAAAAAATCAAATACTCTTTAGTGATATGGGAACCTACATTTTTAAATCTTTGTAAAGATAACTTTTATCTGGATAAAATTTCATTTGTAAATCATTCATGAAACTCAACAGATTTTTCAAGTTGAATTAATAAAACAGAGCCTTATATAGCAAGTTCAAACATTTCCACAATGATTGGATCTCAGAAAGTTCATTTCCCCAGAAAACTTGCAAGGACTGGAAGAAACTTGAGAGGGGAAGTATAAAGAGCCTGTTTAAAAGGCTTTGCCTAGATTGCAGGTGCGTATTCAAAATGATTCCCATAAGTCTACATTCAGGTGAGTGTCTTGTACAATGGGAATATATCTAGACACCTCATCTTTGTCCCTAATTGCAAGTAGAAGGCACCACTCACCTCTTGAAATCTTCCAGTGAGCAGATGTTCAATGGAACATTTTATGGTCTTGTTCTCACTTGTTGAGTGCCCTGGCCCAGCATATCTATACCCATGAGTGCCCCATACATTGACCCCCTAATAAATAAGATTTGAATCTTGATGTCATGTTTCAGTCCTTCATCAGGAAGCCAAATATGTAGCAACTTTATTCCTAATGAAGAGTCTTTTTCACACCCCAACTTTTCAGCAATAAAATCATCCTTCTATCTTACCCTCATTTTCTGCTGGTCTCCAGCTGAAATGGAGTCATACCCAATAGCGTTAACTAACACCTGAGTTTTCTTTTCTCTCCTCAGCTCTCTGCACTACAAGCCAAGGTCCATTATCTCAAGTTCCTCAGTGACCTGCGATTGTATGGGGGCCGTGTGTTCAAGGCAACATTAGTGGTAATTTCTTTTTTCTTTTCTTTCTCTCGGAAGCCACAGCAGCTCATTCCACCTCTGATGACAAAAGCACATCAGCTGCGAATCTTCTCCAGCCTTCATTTCTAACCACTTCACAACAGTCTGAAAATATCAGAAGAAATGTTAAACTAGAAAATACCACTGCAGAATGCCCTAGAAAAAGAAATGTGAAGAACCAAGAGAATCAAAGGATTCTAACAATGGCCTCTTTTAAAATCATTGTGCCAGAAGTTGCTTTCACAGTAAAAGAAGAAAGACTAAAAAGAAAAACCTTATTTCTAAAAGCATCTTATAATTATGAACATACTGTGCTATAACATTTACTTTCTAATTATTAATAATTTATCAGAGCCTCAATTCATTCATGTATCTGGTTCTTCTAATTGGGTGATTTAGTACAGTATGACCCAGAAATACTTTCTAAAGAAATTGTAATCTTACAAAAATAGGATTGTAGGTTCAAGTTGGCATGGTGTTTCAGTTCAGTATTTTTATGTTGTCAACCTCTCTTTCTCAGCAGGCAGAAAAGCGCTCGGAAGTGACTCTCCTGGTTGGGCCCCGGTATGGCATAAGCCACGTCATCAACACCAAAACCAATCTGGTGGCCCTTTTAGCCGACTTTAGCCACGTCAACAGGATCGAAATGTTTTCTGAGGAGGAGAGTTTGGTGCGAGTGGAACTCCACGTGCTAGATGTGAAGGCAAGTTTTTCAGATGTTGATACATTGCTGTAAATAGCTAATTTCTGATAACACTGCTGGTGTTTACAAGGCAGTCAAGTGTCAATGTGTGCAGAGCATCACAGATGAAATGTAGTGCAGAAAATAATCCACCCAACTCAGGCCTGGGGTACTCCAGTTCTCACTAAATTGCTGTGTGATTGGGAACAGGTTGCTATACTTCTCTGGGCTCAGTTTTTTAATTCATACATGAGAAAGCAAGATGTATAATTTCTAGGTCCCTTCTGACTTTAGAATATGTGATTTATAGTTATAGAGTAGGGGATACTTTTCTGAACTAACTTTTTAGAATATACGACTCAAATCAAGAGGGGGATTTTCCCCAACTCTCTTTAGAATTCTCACTCCCTTTGCTTAGGTTGAGTCCATGTATGTTTATTCTTTTAGAAAAGCTTGATGTTTTAGTTCTTCTGCCTTCTCATGGTTGTTCTTCTCATATGGTAGCAATTGATACAGACTGAACATCTGACCCCAAGAATTTTACGGCCATTCCATTTAAAACAAAAATCTGGCTGGGCGCAGTGGCTCACGCCTGTAATTCCAGTACTTTGGGAGGCCGAGGCAGGCAGATTACGAGGTCAGCAGTTCGAGATAAGCCTTGCCAACATGGTGAAACCCCATCTCAACTAAAAAGACAAAAATTAGCTGGGCGTGGTGGTGTTTGCCTGTAATCCTAGCTACTTAGGAGCTGAGGCAGGAGAATCAGTTGAACCCAGGAGGCAGAGGTTGTAGTGAGCCGAGATTACGCCGTTGCACTCCAGCCTGGGTGACAGAGCGAGACTCCATCTCAAAAAAAATCTGAGATGGTCCACAAAGGGCAAAACCCTACTCCCAAAAGAGAATAGGAAATAGTCCAGGTTCCTGGTGTCCACCTTCTTTACCCAGTAGAGAGGAGTTATTGGATTTTGGCAATGGCAATATTCCTATTGTTTCTATGAACAAAAGGCACTAGAACAAAGGGCGATAGTGACTCCACAAAGGAGACAACATCAGCCTGGAGCGTGCTCTGAGAACAGCCAGGGAGGACCCAGCCCTACCTGCATCCCCACTAGGGTGGTGGTGTGGGGGGAGTGGATTAACAGTAATTGAGAATGTGGCAAAGCACATCAGAATACACCAGAGAGCTCTGCAGTTGAAACAGATGATCATGAAAGAAAGAATGTGGAGCTCAGACAGGCTGGCTGTGGTCTGTGGGATTTCATGGGCTGGATTCAGAGGGTTCCCGTTGACTTCATGGCAAGCTGAAAGTGTGAGGATAGACTTGGAATGCCCATCCTACCCCATGAGCAAAGAGGCTGAGAGAAATAGCCCTATCACAGAGACAGGCGGATGAAAAGGTGAACTGGATGCAGTTATTACAGATTTGATTACAGAGATAATCTGTCCTAAACAGAAATGAGTGGCGTGCCTGGCTGATGGTGTCCTGCCTACATAGAATAATGATGTGGTGGCTTGGACGCTGAGGGGAGACCTCAAATGAAGTGGAAAGGCAGTTCAACAAATAGTACAGGGGCTTTGGCAGGGAAGTTAAATTCTACCAGCTGGGGTCATTGAACCAGCCAGTGTCCTAGGAGTGAAAGGAAGAAGCCTGCTGTCTCGCTGTCTCTGTGACTTTCTTCATATCTACTTTTTCTTGATTCTTTATTTCTCTCTCTCTCACTTTCTCTTTTGACAAGAATACACCCTTCCTAACTCAATGAGAAAAACTGCTTCATCAAACACTTTTTTCCCCTATAAGCCCCAAATCCATGTGCAATTGTATAATAACCTCATTGTTTCAAGAGCGTTTTAGTAAGGCCTTTTCTCAACTCTCATCTGTTTTACCCTTCGGTAAATTTACAATTGCATTGAGAAGCAACCTTTTACTGGATCCCTGGCACTTTTCATTCAGTCTTAGCAGTCATTTCCACTTGAATTGTACCTCTCTTTAACACTAATTTACACTGTGAACCCAAAACTTAATCTTTCTGTAATTTTCAGATTGTGGGTTCACTGCTGGTAACGGAAGTAACTGGTAACTTCACTAGTTAATTTACCAGTTTAACATGTTTAATTGTTTTTAAATGCTAAAAATGTTAATTATTTGGGAAGAAAACAATCTTTTTTTTCATTTCAGTGTGGTTTGGGGGCCAGGTGCAGTGGCTCACACCAGCAATCCCAGCACTTTGGGAGGCTGAGGCGGGCAGATCATTTGAGGTCAGGAGTTCGAGTCCAGCCTGGCCGACATGGCAAAACCCCGTCTCTACTAAAAATTCAAAAATCAGCCTGGCACAGTGGCACATGTCTGTGATCCCAGCTACTCGGGAGGCTGAGGCATAAGAGTCACTTAAACCCAGGAGGTGGAGGTTGCAGTGAGCCGAGTTCATGGCACTACACTCCAGGCTGGGCAACAGAGCAAGAACCTGTCTCAAATATATACATACGTATATACACACACATATATATACACATATATGCACAGACATATACACACACACATATGTATATACGTATATCTATCTATCTGTATATACACATATATATATGACTTGGAAGAGATTCAAAATGTCCAGGCTTTTTAGATGGTGTGTCCTGAATGTTTCTCAGTAAGGTACTTGGTGTTATCCTTGGCCTTTTCTCCTGCTTTGGGTTTCTCCCATGAAATGTTTAATAGCTCCTTTTTCCATAAGCATAAATGCAGCCGTTGACACTCTAGCGATGTTATTTAGAATGGACGGCTTTAACCAAAATGTTCTCTTTTGTGTAGCCCATCACGCTCCTGATGGAATCCTCAGATGCCATGAACCTGGCCTGCTTGACGGCTGGATATTACCGGCTGCTTGTCGATTCCAGGAGGTCGATATTTAACATGGCCAACAAGAAAAACACAGCTACCCAGGAAACAGGTATTTTCTTCCTGAACTCATGAAGCATGGACCTCCCTGCAAACACCTCACCTGACAATGATAAGGATGTTTCCTGAAAAGTTAAAATTGTACCCACAAAAAAAATCTAATGTACAAATTCAATGCAAAAAGCCTTCAGATACCTCTGATGTGGGCTAATTGTTAAAAACAAAAATGTAGATTTCTCACCACATTTGACATATCACTCAGAAATATTGGGGTGCTTGCTACAACCTTGATTTTATTATCGTGAAAGTCTCTATGGTTGGGTTTTCATGGCCTTACTTTTACAGAGGACTAGTGATGGAATGCCCAAACATGAGTTGTGAGCCCCTGCTTTAGAGCTGGTCTCTCCTGGAGGTGTCCTAGGCCTGGTGTCTGGGAGCCTCCTCCCTGTAGTCAGACTTGTGAGGCACGTCACTTGCATAAAGACACCACCAGGCAGGCTTTGAGCAACATAGCTGTTTATTCACCTGGGTGTGGGCGGGCTGAGTCTGAAAAGAGAGTCAGTGGAGGGCGTTAGGATAGAAGTTGGTTTTTTAGGTTGGGGCAAGTGGTCAGTTAAAAGTGGTAATCTATTTTAGGGAGGGGAAGGGCATCACGGGATGCATGGTCACAAGGGTAGGGGTCATCTATTACAAACAGGCATGATTATAAGCGTGGGGGTTATCAGTTACAAGCAGAGGGGAGGGGAGGTAAATTACATAG
>CAUYLG010010739.1:0-96837 GCA_963573385.1 Cacajao melanocephalus | reverse complement strand
AAATTCAAAATATAGTTTGGTAATTTTTTTTTCCAGTTGATTTTTAAAAAGAACTGCTGTACAGAGCTTGTACTTTGTCCATTTTATAGATGGGAACCATCCTTGAAAATTGTTTAACTTAAATAAAGAGAAGATACTTTCCAAAAAAAGAGGAGGTGATGGCTCATGCCTGTAATCCCAGCACTTTGGGAGGCTGAGGAAGGAGGATCGCTTGAGCCCAGGAGTTTAAGACCAGCCTGGGCAACATAGGGAGAGCCCCTCTCTCCAAAAAAAGTTTTAAAAATTAGCTGAGCATGGTGGCGCATGCCTGTGTCCCAACTACTTGACAGACTGAGGTGGGAGAATCACTTGAGCCCAGGAGCTAGAGGCTGCAGCAAGCTGTGATCGCACCACTGCACTGCAGCCTGGGCAACAGAGCAAGACTGTGTCCAGAAAAAAAAGTGGGGGAAAGAAAAAAAGAAGAAGAGATTTTCAGTGTATGTCAGTACTTCTTCACTGTGGGTGGTTTTGCTCATTCTCCTGTCCCCTGCCCTAACATTTGTCAGATATGTCTTGGTTGGAGAAGTAGGTGCCCTCAGTCATACAATGCACAAGGCAGTCCCCACAACAAAGACTTGTCTGACCCAAAATGTTGACAGAGCCAACACGGAGAAGCTGTGGTATGTGCCAAGCTAAAGAGATGCTGCTTTGCATTAGCATATCACACATGCTAAGGTTTCCTGCAATGCTGACAAAGGGGGTGATTTCCTTGCACATCTCTCCTTGCCAAATTGGGTGACATCTTACAGAACCACTGCTGCTTTTCAGGGTGGAAACAATCTTAATCTAAGTACCTTGCAGAACATTCATATGGCGGGTTACAATGTCTAGCTACTACCTGGGCCACCACTTTGTATTTCTGCTTCTTGGTACATGTGGGAACCAGTGATGTTCTCTCAAAGGACAACTGTGTGTTCTGAATCCATCTTTGAAGAAATTAAAAAAACAAAAATTGTTACCGGCACCAAACACCTTACATTGGCTGCCCCTCCAGCTATTTCCTGGAGTCTTCTATCAAACACAAGTTGAAGGAAAGAGCAGTGAGAAAGGTAGACAAATGTGGTCCTCACCCTTGTGGGTTTTAAGGCTTAGACCACAGGCCAAAAAAGATTTTCTGTAAAGAGCTAGATAGTAACTATTTTAGACTTGTGTACCATAGGTTCTCATAGTAACAACTCCTCAAATCTGCCATTGTAGCGTGAAAGCGGACATAGATAATATGTAAGCCAATGGGTATAGTTGTGTTCTAATAAAACTTCATGAGAAGCAAGCCACCACCTAGATTTGTCCCATGAGTTGGAGCTTCCTGATCTCTGGTCTAGATTAGTGAGACAGACATTATTCAGATAAATGCTTGACTAGTTATATTTTCCAAACCATCTGTGTGCTATTTTGTCCTCTGGCTTTCCACATGATAATTCCTTTGTTGTATTCATATCTCAGTCTAACTGCCACCTTCTTAGAGAGCTCCTCCCTCACCATCTATGAAAAATGCATCAAAAATCATCCCTCTGATAGTTCTATATCACATATTCTGCATTATGAGCTACATGGTACATATAACCCAAATTAACTTGTTCATATATTTGTTAAATCTTTCTTTTTAAATAAAAGCAGACACCCTATTTGTCTTTATACCTCTTGGAACCTCAGCACATAGTAGGATCCCCCCAACCTGCCATCACGCTCAACGACCACACTTGCAGGCTGTAAAGAAAGCTTACAAGAACATTCTCAGTAGTAAGACCTAACTGGTCCCGGAGAGGATCAGGCTTTATACTTGATACTAAAAACTATCACTTAAGGAACTACTAAGTCTAGTAGTTAACAGGAATTGAAGAGTATTATGCACAAGGTAATGTTCTAATCATTTTTTGTATTAACAATTTTATGAAGAGTCAATATTATCTTTCATTTTATAGATAAGAAAAGAACTGATAAATAACTTGCATAAGGTTACTAGTAAGTCTGGGATTAGGAGCCAGAAAGTCTGATTCTTTCTCTTAAACACTATACTATGCTGCCTCTACTATAGCCCCCACTCACCAAAAATTTTTTTAAAAGTTAAAGAAGTCCCTTAACAAAAAACCAAAAGCCTGACTATACTGAAAATGTTCATTCCATTGGTCACATTGTCCTAGTGTATCAGAGAGATAACCTAGCAAAACCAATTTCCAAAAGGCGAAATTTCCAACAATGGATTCATTTTGGGAAATTAAAATCCTGAACCTAGAAAAGCCTAGAGTGAAATTGGGTAAGCTGGCCTTCAAGCTGTCTGGAGGGGGTTGACATCCTTCTGTACCAGGCTGCTTTCTGCATCAGGGACGCCAGCCCAATACTCTGCAGGACTGTAATGGTGACCTTCCAGTGTGAAATGAATCCATTGAGAATACAGCTTTACAGGGCCATGCAACAAATGCATCAAATATTTATCACCAAGAAATACTTATTGCCAATTACATGAATGTGAAACAAGAGATCATCCCTGGTCTACAGAACTGTCAAGCAGGGAGGTGGGTGAACATGAGGCTGCTTTGAGATGCGGCAAGGGAAATACGAAAGAGGGGGGACCGTTCCAGGGTTTCCAGGGGGAACAGGGATTGGCACATTTGTGTCAGCATATGTGGCAGACAGAGGCCAGGTTATGATTTTGTGACTGATACATGGCTTTAGGAGAAAGTGTCCGTCCTAAAGTGCCATCTGGATGAGCCCTCATGGGGCCATGTGTAATCTTAATATTCATCATTTAATAATGACCGAGTGCTTACTTGGCACTAGGCAGCACCCTAAGTGTTTGAATATATCATCTCACTGTGTTCTCACAACGAACCCGTTAGGGAGGTACCATTTTTTATTCTCATTTTCTACATAAAAAAACTAAAAGGCGTATACAGGTTAAATGATTTTTCCAAAGTCACCTGGGAGAGCAATAATATAACTTAGGCAGATTGGACTCCAGGATACATTCTGGTAGGCACTGTAACCAGCACAGTCATAACCTGGCTCTATCTCCATTTTCTAGATGGAGAAAACAAGACTTAAGGAAGTGCAGTGACTTCTCTGAGATTTGAACCTTAATTTGAGCTCATGATCTTTTTACTACTCTGACATAGCAGTTGTGAACCCAAATCCACTTTAACTAATATCCGTTTATGGGACCTTCAAAAGAATTACTTCTCTAAAAAGAGGTAATGAAAACTGATCTGGGTTTCTTGGGCTTGAGAAGGATGGCCATTGAGACATAGGAAAGACAATGGTTCTGTTGGTGGGTGCCTAGAATCTTGGAAATGCCATATTGCAGAGATAAAGAAAACAAAAGGAATAGCTTGGAGAATTAAGGCAATTATGTAACTGCTATTATCCGTCATAAATAATGTCAAGCATGCATTTCCCTCCCAAGAATTATCTACTAAATTCTGGGAGATTTACTCTCTCCCAGTCACACATCAAATACGATATTTTAAATCCAAAGACATAATAGTTGATCACACACCCTAACCTTTTGTCGTGAAGACATACTCTCTAAATTTTAAAAGCCTTCTTCCAGAAATATTTAAAGCTAACCATTCCATTAAATAAGTCCCGGATATCCAGACAGTGTGACTGGGATAATATGGAATTATTTATAAAGATGACTTGTGTTGAGAAAATTGTTACGCTGAAGAGAGGGAAATCCCACCTTCTCTCTTTGTTCATGAACTGTGATTAAAACCAATTTATTTGAGATGTATCAAAGAGGGATAATAAAGAAAGTGGATTTGGGGCCACCCGGTTAGGTGACGGGTCTTTTGGTTGCTTTCATGTGGGATACCACCTCCGGTTACACAGCAGCACATTCTCATCTCATCACTGTGGAATTCTTGGATTTGAAACTGGCTCCATTCACTTTGTGTAACTGAAGCCTCTTTTATTTTGGGTTGCCTAATTCTCATCATTTACTTGCATGCAGTCTTTTATCATTAAATGCTGCTTAAGTAGATCAGAAGAGAATCCATTCTGTTCCCTAAACCTAAACTCTTTTTCATATGACCTTGAAAGTAGAAGGTTGGATCAACCATGCCTCCCACTGACCTTGGAATTAACATATGCACATGTATGTTCCTGGTTTACCAGGCCTTAGCTGACCTGACCCTTGTCCACCCCTCCAGCTTCATCCCACTCCTCTCTCTTTTTCTCTCCAGATTCCACCTCAGGGACTCCCTCCATTTTCTTGAACCAATAAAATTCCTTCCTGCATACTCCTTTTAGGAGGCTAACATCCTTTTTCCTGCCTCAACCTGCTCTGCTTCAATTCATCCTGTCAATGTCAGTCTAATTGTTACTTCTTCAGGAAACAACCTCCTCCTCCTCCCCCTAACTGGGTCATTTTCTCCTGTTACATGTTATTACTCTACCTATTTCCTCTCCTCTAGAGAACTGACATCAATTAAAATTAAATATGTGTGTGTGCTATTATTTACTTAATGTTTTTTCAAAAGGCTACAACTCCCGATGGGCACATCATCCATAGTATCTTTAGTACCTAGAAAAGTGCTTAGTACATAGCAGTTGCTCAATAAATCAAAGAATAAACTAGTGACTAATAAATGAGTAAATAAATGCTTAGTCAGCTGCCTAATCCCATTAATTATGCTCTAAGGATGTTGCGGAAAGGTCACTCAAGGTCTTCAGAACTCAGACTCTCAACGATTCTTCTTGTTTACATAAAATTTCTACATTATTTTATGCAAGCATTTCTTCTGTTGTTTTTCTTGATCTTAAAAAAAGTTTAATCAAACAGTCTTAAGCATATTGAGATGTTCATCTATTGCATAAAATCTATTCATTAAAAGCATGTTACTTTAGAACGAATTTGTTACGGCAACATTACCCAAAGTATGGTTTGGGAGTATGAGTTTCACTGGATGTTAGAGGAAAAGAATGTTCCACAATCAAGGGCAAGTGAGAAACTTAAAAAAGCAAAAAGATTGTGTTTGTTTACTTTAGTGAAGGACTTCTAGAACCTTAAATATGCTAATGAACATTGTGAAAACCAAAGAGGGAGATTTAAAATGACATGTTTTCTAAATATATTTGACCATAGAGAATCATCTCGTCATAGACCATCTTTTGGAAATACTGCTATGTGTAACAAAAGACAGGTTAATATTTCACATTTATGCCTGCTTTGGGAGAAAGAACTGTACTGACTTTTTAAGAGAAACTCCACTTCTCCCACAAACCAAATTTTAGGATCTATGCTTCCTTCCTTGCATTGGCAAGCAACTTCCAATTAAACGCCAACTCTGGTTTGTGGTTTGAACATCAGTAATAACTGTATCATTAGAATGGAGACCTGGAGTTCTCATTGTCACATTCCACATGGAGCTCTCATTGGGAAAAGGGAAGGGCAGTCGGTTTGGGAGTGTTTACAAAGTAGAATCCATATTTTAAATGACACTATCAATGGGAAAATAGAAGCAAGGAGAAGCAGTATTCAGATCTGGAAAACTAATCAGATTCTAAGATACAGCCTCAAAACTAGACAGTCAAAAGAAACTTGCTGAGGTTAGCTTCTAGCAGGAGACAAAAATTCAGAAGATCAAATCAAGGCTGTGTTAGCACGAGTCTTGATACAAAACAAATAACTTCAAAATAGTTCAAGTCTGAAATTCAGAAGAATACGGGCTCTACCAATGTGTACTTGTCAACACCCTCATGAATAATATTTCTGTTATATTTAATGACTATTGGGCATGACTCATGAATTTGATGGTAAGCAGGGTAGTCTTGTGGCCTTGGGTATTTTTAAACATCTAAGCAGAAAGGGGGAATATTTAAGGTAGAAAAAAGACATGAATTTTATAATAAAAATAACATGAGTGTTTTGTGGATGGAGTTTAGGTATCTCTATGGAATACAGAGTTAAACAGATTACCATATGTTTCCTTCAGGAACATTTGAAAAATGGAGACCAAATGTGTTTTATAGAATGATGTTCTTCATAATACAGATGGCCACTGATTTGAAGCTGCAGCTAAAATAAATATGATACCTTTTGAGTGCTATTCACAGACACTAGTGACCTATCAATTTCCCTATCTCGGGAAAAGCGAACTGGAGGATGACAGCTCACTCCCAGAAGAGTGGTTGATACCTGTCAAGTGGCTGTGTCTCTGCTTCTGATTATTAATTGCAGCTAATATAGAGAAAGAAGATGTCCCCAGACTATGCAGATGCTTCTTGGAATGGGGACATCCTCAGGCATAGTGGGAAGAGGCTCTGCTATAGTCAGAAATTTCAGATCTGGTTTCCGGTTGTGCTGATAAACCTTAAGGCTAAGGAAGCTTAAGCTTCTGAGACTCTCACATTTCAAGCCCTGGGAAGGTCCTACCAAGGTGTTGTCATGGTTATATGTACCTCTAAAATCTGTAAAGTATAATGTTTTAGGCACAACTGGTTAAGATGCTATCTTTTCCCACTCCTACCTCCCCTCTACCATACTTCTCTTTGAATTAGATGGCATTAGCATGGCCATTGGCATTTTAAGATCCAGTTACTGGATAGGTTTATATGGGGAGCGATAGGGTACCTGCATGTTGGTGGTCCCTCACTTTCATTTATGGTTAAGGTACTGCTAGTATCCTGGTGTAGGAATGACTTCTACAAACACTTATGCAGCTGCAGGGCCTATGAACCCAATGCTTTGGTGGGTAGGTGTGAGACCAATGGCAGCACAGCAATATAAATATATCCTAAGGTGTCTGTATTGTCAATGGGAAGTAGAGGAAAAAAAGAATATAAATAAAAGAGAATAAAAATAGCAGAAAGCTAGCCTGCTGAAAATTCGTCTAATGATCAGATATGTGTGCCCTTGTAAGTGGAGGATTTGATTCTCATCAACACTTAGTCAAATTGGAAGTTCTCTTCTCTCCAGAGTATACTCATTAATGCAGCATGCACAATTATAAATGCACCACATATTATTTTTCTTTTTTGATGGAAATTTAAAAAATTATCATAATTCCAGTGTTTAAATTTCTTGCTGATTTGACACAGAATACTAACATAGATGAAGATAACATAAAACTCATAATACACCATTAAGTAAGTGTATAAGTGACAAACTGGTAACTGGGGATCCTTAATTCAAAGAGTGTTTAAGATTAGTCACTACACAAAAAAAGCTTGAAATTTCCCTTAAATTCTACAGCTCACGTATGAAAGAAATTTGATAGAGGCTTTCGCAAATTTGACAACGATTCTAAAAATGTCTATGACATTACCAATAATGTGTTATAGAGCTCACATAAATATTTGTAAACTATCAATAATAGAAAAGGTTTTGATCAACCGTGCTAGGGGAAAAGACTAGAATTATTTTTTTATTTTCTCTATAGAAAAATATTTTATAAAATCTTTGTCAGGAAGAGGTGATCAAAGAGTATAAAACAAAAAATGTCAGAAAAATGTTTTAGAGATGTCAGGCAGTTAATAAAATATTAAGTTATTTTTCTAGATTTTGTGATGTTTGTGGTTTGTTAGCTTTTTAAAATTTGTGATTTGTCTTGATTTATTTTCTCATTCCAAATAAATATTCACTTTCTTATATAATTTTGTATTCGTAATTTTGATTCCTTTTTAAAAGGCGAATCCAAATTGAATAAGGTTTAGAATCAACAAAAGCTGAAACTTGACCTGCAGCTCTGTGACATTGAACACTTCATCTGTGTTGGCCTCTGTTCTCTTATCTGTAAAATGGGGTGGAAGTAGCAGCACCAGCAGGGTGATTGGGAAGACAACATTGCAAGAATAAATCACCAGAAAGGGCTTGTATAATGACATTTTTTATGCAAATATGTAGACTCTATGCAGAGTCTACAAAGGCTTCAGACTATACCCAATCCCTGATTATGCTGCTCAACATCAAGGTAGAACTTGCTAACCCATCCATATGGCTTTTTCTGCATTGACCACCACAGGGTCACCTTCCCTGGGTGTCAGGAAATGAGTTGGAAGAGATGGGGAAAGAATTACTTGGTAGTTGTCTGGAAGTTCTCCATCCTTCTCCTCATCTTGTCCCATTTTGCATTTTTCTAAAAATAGAAGACAGGAGGAAGGCTGAAGTCATACTCCTGCTGCTTCTGTGGTTGCTTCTGGAAAGCACAGTCATGGAAAATTGGGGTTCCCATGACCATGTTAAAAGCGATACCAGTATTCAGACTGTGGTTTGTGATGTGAAAGGCAGAGTACACAGCATCTTTCTTTTTGCCGGTTACAAATGTTGCAGGCACAGGGTGGCTCTGGGGTCGGCCACTGTGGAAGCAACTTCTTAATCCCGCATCAGGAAATGTACCTGATGCTGTAGCATTGCAGTGGCAGCTTCTTGATTCACCGCATTTCTAATGTTTGCAGAGCTCATAGTTTCCTCGTGGGCCAGTTCTGCCACGCTATTCCAGCTGTCACTCTAGAGATGATTTTTCAGGCCTTCCAGAAAGGATTAGGTGCCCCAGTACATTAAATATTCTCTGCATCCAATCTTGACTGATGTAGGATGGTAGCCTGATCGTTCTAAAGCAACGGCAAGGAAACATCCCCTACCATATTGCAAAGTGAAGAGAATCAGAAAGTTAATTACATTCAAATATGGAGAATCAGGAAGTGGCAGGGATTACTGACAGAAATTTGCATTTTGTGGTGAGGAGAGAGCAGATTTAACTTTCATGATCAGGACTAAATGAGGACATATCATTGGATACCAGTATAGAAAGCAACAATGACCAGTGACCAGAATGCTGATCTCTAGAATGTAAGACTCAACCTCAAGTAAAGGGGATTTGGGAGACTCCAAATTAATTTTATGCCATCTGATAAATAAATGAAAATGAAATTAGAGCAGAAAAGTAAATGTGTCTTTTTGCACTCCTAGCATGTGGATTAAGATCAAACCAACTACTGAACAGAAGCCACCAATAGGGGTGTTTGCAGGTGCCAGTCACAGGGCTTGTTGGGCTTTAATGCATTTATTCCACTACTCTTCACACTAGCTCAGGGAGGTGGGGCTGTTACTATCTGCATTTGATACGTGGATCAAATAGAAGCTGAGAAAGTAAGTTACCTGACTTTCCACCTCAAGGGGGTGCCAATCAGAATTCAGGCTTAGGATTTGCACAGGGATAACATTACGAGTGGTGAAGAATTATGAGAGAAAGACAAAGATTTGGAAAGAGAGGGAGTGTTGATTGATTCTTGAATAGTCGTGTGCAGCATGAACCTGTTGCATGGAAAAGGGAGGGAAACTGTAAGAGAATCCCAAAATGAGAAGAGACCCACGTATCTTTTCTACATGAATATGGGGTCACCCTCTTCTCTTATTCTCCTAGGTCATGATGGCTTCTGTGTCAAACCCTTTGCTCTCATCTCCTCCCATATTAGTCTGTTTTCACACTGCTGACAAAGACATATCCGAGACTGGGTAATTTATTTAAAAAAAAGTGGGGAGGCGTTTAATAGGCTCAAAGTTCTACATGGCTGGGGAGGCTTCACAATCATGGTGGAAGGCGAAAGGCATGTCTTACATGGTGGCAGACAAGACAGAATGAGAGCCACGTGAAAAGGGGTTTCCCTTAAAAACCATCAGATTTTGTGAGACTTATTCACTACTGTGAGAACAACATGTGGGAATTCTGGGAGCTACAATTCAAGATGAAATTTGGGCGGGGACACAGCCAAACCATGTCACTTCCCATGTAGGTGCTCTGAACAGTCCACGTCAAGTTGGGTTGTCTAAAATCAGATGGACTGAGCTCACATTCACTTATTTTGGTCTTAAAAGTGGGCTCAGAGAGATGCTCCCCACCGTAATTGTAGTGGAGAAAAATGGGGCATTTTCTCTGGTCATGAACCACAAATAGATGCATAGGAAGACGTCTCCCCTCAAAAGGGGGTCCACATGGCCACTGCACTACTCTGGGTCAAGAAACACAAGAAGCAGACCAAAGGCGAGGGTCACTCTCAGCATCCTTCCCAGTTCGGAGTCAGGTGCAGGCTGGGCACTTGCATAAGAGGCTGCCTCTGCCCTTTGTTGGCTTCCTGGCTCTCTCCTTTACCAGCTCACTTACACTCTGGCTCCTTTACTCCGCTTTGCACTCACTGCCTTAAAGCACTGTGGTTAAGACAGTGGGCTCCTGGATTTGCATCCTGGTTCAAACACTTATTAGTGACACACCCTTGGGCAAAGATTTCACTTCTCCATATCTGTAAAATGGGACGGTTTTTACTCACATGGCTATTGCAACGATTTCATGAGTTAAAACTGGTCGAGTGCTTAAAACAATGCCTGGAATATAGCAGATGCTCATGAAATCTTAGGATGTTTCCCTCATTTATTTAAAACCATATGTTCCCAAGCCTCACTCACTGACACACCAATTTCATGATTTTTGCCACATTCAAGTACCTTCTGTAATAGTACTATATTTGTTTATTATTTTATTTAACTCAAGTTGTTCTGAGTAATCATATCAAGAATAGAAAGGATTTAATATGGAAGTTTAATTTTTTCCAACATCTATTTCTTCATTCTTTAGAAACTAAAATTTAAAAGTTAAATTATCTTATGCAAATACCATCAATGGGATGGGAACTACACTTTAGGAAAAACTTGTGTAATTGTCTTCATATTCACTTTTGCTAATTTTATTAGTTTATTAATTTACTGATTTCTCCAGTTATTCATTCAATTACTCATTGAGTCAATAATTAATAAAAACATTTTTCGGAGTCATTTACTGAGGACCCAATGGCTTATGTCTTGTGATAGATGGAAGCTGGAGGCTTGCAAATACCAACCAGGTAAGTCCTTTCCCTTGTGGGGGCCGATGAGGGAATCAGCCACACGAACAAGCAATTACAGCAAGAGGTTAGGTGTGGTAGAAGATTTGGGAGCCAAGGGGTAGGAGGACTATTCCTTTTGCCTAGGGGAGTCTATGCTCCTGAAGTCAAAGTATTCTCCAGGGCATACACTCAGCCTTCCTCTCTTCATGATGCAGTCATCCCAGATTGTTACCAAGTGGTGTGAATCTTCATGAGGAAAGTCTTCTCTGTTGAGTTAAACAATGCAGAAAGTACTAGGAAAGGATTCTGCCAAAAATGAGGATGCTTCATGCAGTCTTTCCTCATCCCTTCCTTTCAATACATATTTACCGCATACCTACTGTATGCCTGACACTGAGAATTCAGTCTCTGCCATCATGGAGATTAAAATCTACTGTGGCAGCCAGATGTTATTGTACAAACAATCATACAAACAGTAATTTACTTATAATTGTGACAGTTGCCAGGAGAACATCTATAGTGTTATGAGAGCATGTAGAAATCTTCAACTAGATTAGGGAGTTAAGGCTGTCAACTCTGAGAAGGTAAAATTGAAAGGGAGACCCAAAAAATGAAAAGGAATTTACCAAGGTGTGGGAGTGGCAGTGATATAGTTGGTAAAAGCAGTGTTACAGGCAGAGGCATCTCAGCATGTGGAAGGGCTGGACATGGGATGGGCTTGGCAGCTTTGAGGAGCACAGTTTTTAGTAAATATCTAGACAGTGGGATACAGAAGATGAAGCTGGGGAAAGATGGTGCTCACTATCATCTGGGACTTTGTATTGTCTACCTTTATCCTAAGTGCAATGGGGAAAAAAATGTGAAGATTTTTGGCAGGGGAGTTTCCAAACTCAACTTACATCGGGGAACTCTCACGCTGACTGCAGCATGGAGAATGAATGGGCATGGACATGAACTGGAGCTGAATGCTGAAGTCAAGGGTAGGAAAAGTGCAGAAGAAGGCTGATGAAAATGATGAAGCAGAGGAGAGAAATATTCTGAAAAGATTCTCTAAATTAATTGCCAAGGTGATCCCCCCATCCCCCGAGACCAAGCAGGAAGAGGGCATTGGGGAAACCAATGTCACGGTCATATTTACAGTTTCCTTTGAAGCCCATGCTCTGGAAAAAGTGTGGGCTCTGGAGCAAAACAAGCTAAGGTTCATATCCTGCCTTTATTTCTTTTTTCCCTTTTTAATTTTTGTGTGTACATAGTAGATGTATATATTTATGGGGTACTGCCTGTATTTTTTTGCAGCTTGACCTTAACCTCTGAATTTGCCCCCATTTCTTCATTTACAGAATAGAGATAATAGCACTGCCTTCATAGTGTCACTGTCAGGCTTGAATGAAGAGTCCACAGAAATTCTGGCACATAGTAAGTGCTTTCTAGAGTGTAGTATAGAAGTAGAATTTTGTGGCGTTCTTTTTCTCCTAGATGCTGCAGGGAACTAAGCTTTCTCATCAGTTTTACAATGTATTCTAGAGAAGCAGCCATACTGTAAAAATATTCTTTCTGATATGTTGCACATTATAGTAAATGGCATTATTCATGGATGTGTCAAAGCCATAAAATAGGAGATTTTGAGGCGATCACAGCTGTGAATGATTAATATTTTCATCCCAAGATGCCACAGAGGTACCAAGGCTATGTTAATTATTACATGCCTGAGCCTCGTCCTGTGGGCTTCCTCCCCAAGTGCCTGTTAATTTGCTTATATGCTGTGCAGCTGATGGGACTAGAAAACTCTCCACTCAGAACACACAGTGGATCTCTGGCAGTTCCTTATGTCCCTAATAACTGCTTTATACTTCTGCAGAAGGAAAAAAAATGAACCATCTCCAATCCAACAATGATAGGGTTTAAGCAGAAGAGAAATGTTAGTAGAGAAATGCTTTATCAAAGATAGCTTCAAGCTTTTCTTTGTGTTTGCAGTTTACTTATCTATTTATTAATATTCTTCTGAATATTTTGGATGCTGCATTGCAGTTACGAATATCTGTACTATCATCTTTTGAATTTTTTCATTTTTGCTAAATTTTAAATTTCTCTGAATTATTTCCCTATTCATATTTAAATGTATTTTTACAGGTATCAATCGTGTTCTATAAAAGGTGCCTGCCTCTGTATGTAAGGAAAGCATCTCTATCTCTGGGAATATTTGTTTAGGCTTCAGTGTTGTGTGTCTTTATTTTTGAGGAGGTTGATTTCATATAGTGACCTTCTAAAACCGCTTTTTAAAACATAAATAGATTTTTGTTTAAAAAAAGAAGCAAAGGCCAAGAGCTGAGTCCTCATCCTTAAATTTGTAAATTTCCCTAAACCCTAGTGTGCTCTTATACACTGGACCAATTCCTTCTGCAATTTCCGTAAATCTCTCTATTCATATGATTTCACTAGGATCAGTCTCTGCTGAAAAATCTAGTTTAAGCTGCCTGACAGTCTGAAAAGAGGAAGATCTATTAATTTAATCATTTGTATGAATCATGTCTAAATGATCTCAGCAGAGAAAATGTGTTAGCCATTTAAATCCCATCATTACATATTATATAATAATTACTGCTAATTCTAGTTTGGATGGGCCACAATTCAGCTTTCCATTCCCTAAATGTGGAGGGTAGGATGACCTCACCGAATTTAGCCTCCGCAGCTTCTAGCCTTTCTCTTACCTTCCTCATTACCAACTTAATAGCCACATTCAGCTCCAGGCGTCCAGTCCCCGTAAAGTCTGTTTTGTGCTCATAATTAGTATTCATTTTGTGATCACGGAATTCACCCTCAGCACAGAACGGAGCCTAATGTTAATCACTGCTGTATCTCCCTCCCTTTGACTCTGATCTGTCAGCATCGTGTGGCTTGTCCCATACCTAATTTTTTGCCCTTACCAGCCAACAAGCACCTCCACGTCGCACAGTGTCAGAATTAGAAACTTTTGACAGATCTGTAATCATACAGTTCTCATCAACTCTATGCATGTTAGTCATTTCATTTCCACATTCGAACAGTTAATATGCCTTAATTTCTCTCACTTTGTGAATATTTAATTCCTCCCTTTTCAACATCATTTTTAGGTTGTGTGAATCATTTTCAAAGCCTTTGCTCTGCTCCCGCACTATCATCTGCATATTTTATGAAATGGCACGGTTGAGTCTCGGAGGGCTCTTGATAAAAATGGAACTGGCAGCCTGCTCATTAGCTGTTTACCTGGAGCCGTGTGCGCCCCAATAGTGGCGAGCTCCCACTGGATTCGAATTAGGCTTCTCTGACGAATCACCACCAGCAGCTTTCTCCAGGACGTCCGCTCCTCTTCCGGTGCCCTTCTCGCCCCATCGCAGAGAGTTTCTAGGAAACCTGCTTTTGGGGGCTGTCCTAGGGAACGTTCTTCCCTGGCATCTGAGGCAGTTTAATTTTTGAAGTGGAGACACAGAAGCTTCTGCAAATTAGCACCTCTAAGGATAGCAAAATTCCCCTGAAAGGACACATTCTGAAGGTCTGGTTGGTTGACCTTCCAGAGCTTTACAGATGCCAGAAGCCAATTCCCTGCTATAACGAGGTGACCAGTTGTCGCACTTTGCCTGGGACTGCAGATTCCCAGAGCATGAAACTTGCCCTTTTGAAATCAGGAAAGTTCCAGGCAATCGAAGATGGGTTGGTCACTTTCGCTGTCACGCACTTGAGGGCTTGCATCATGTTCCCAGCCTCAGAAATAGATGGGAAGATCGTCAATGGCTTTTACAGATGGGCTGAGCCACTGCTGTGATCTATCAAGAGGACTTAGAGAAGCGCACTGGCCATAGCCCTGTGGTCTACAAGGTCGGCTTGAAAACCAGGACTGTTTTGATGGACTCGTAGCCTGCACTTAAAAATCAGGAAATTCGTATGAACAATGCAGGATTTCTGCTTCTCGTTGAAAACCAAAGACATGGCTCTGCAATGTGCCTATTCTTTATGGAAATGATTGATCAGTTGGAGCCAAATAGGGACTGTCCCTTTAGATGGGGCATCTGCTTTCCAGTTTTATAACCCTTACTTTATTGCCCCCAGCTGGATCCATTAATTCTGTGTACCTATCTGGTTGCAGTTTGCATCTGATTTTGTGCTTCTGGATAAAAGTTGAGAGCGCTGGCTTTGCAGTATGATTCAAGTCTCAGTTCTATTACTTTAACTATCTGTCCTTGGCCAAGATAAGCAAACACCCTGGGTCTCAGTTCTGTCACCTGTAACTTGGGAATAATAAAAGTATACTACTAAGGCAATGTCTTATTATAAATATTAAATTAAGTAAGATATGTACACTGAAGAAATGCATATACATGGCTTAGAATGGGCCTGGATAGTAAGTATTCATTAAAAGTGCTTGGTTTTTTTCTTCTTATTCTTTTATTATTATTAGTTTTACAGAAAAATAAACTGACACCCGGAATTCCCTGGTAAGCTACTTAATATATAAATAGAAACTATGTGAATACAAACAAGAAAAGAATATTGGCATTAAAATATTTTATATTTTATAATGTATCTTGGAACCAAATATTGAGGTATACCCAAAGCAATTCCAGGTGACCACCTGTGCCATTAATGAGACGATTGACAATGCTACAGGAAACGAAACATTCCATTCTTGATGTACAGATAATCTTGTGTTCCTTTTTGCATTAGTAAATCCTCCAACACCTTTTTGAATTCCATAAACTTATACTTTTTATACAGAGTGAATTCCTTTGTAGTAGAATCTGTTTCCTTAAGATTTCCTCCTGCTGAAATGATTTTATCCTATAGCAGCCTTGTGTCACTGGGGATTTTATCACCAGGCAAAAGTGATATACTATTAATACCTTGGATTTACATAGCAATTGTTCTTTTGAATAGTTCAAAGGTACTAGATAATTCTCAAAGATATGGTATTTGATATTAATGAGGAAGATGTTATACCACAGGAAACAGTAGTTTGTTTTCTTAATGTTCCCCCTTCCCTTTCGAAACAGACCGCTGTAACACCACATGCTCAGAGTTTTTCTAAGGAGATACTTGGGAAGTGCTATTGTTGGGTGAAAAGTATTTTTGATTCTTAGTCATTGAAACCTGGATTTGAATCTCTGGTCCCTGATGCTGTCTGAGCCTGGCACCCACAGAATGCTCATTTTTGAAGAGAGTTGAATAAAGGGACTATTTACAAAGCTGTGGACAGGATATAGGGAACATGCCAGGAATAGTGGAGCACCTGAGGGCTGGGAATAGAGGGGCTCTTTCGCTACCTTTACATCTGAAATGGCAAGAGGAAGGAGGGATGACCAGACTTAGGAGATGGAGGGCTGTGTGGAGAGGGGCTGTCCTGTCACGAGAGGGTTCCAGTTGGCTTGTTATGACCTCTTGGGATTGGACCAACGGGAAAAAACATGCTAAGATCACACTGTCTTTCTTCCTTCTAATTTCCTGGAAGAGTTTCCCATTGGTCAAACCCAACCAGAAGCTTCAGAAAAAAGAATATAATCTTTGTGGGAGCTTGTACTGCTTACCCTCCCAAGGTCCAGAGAACGTGCAGACAGTGCAGGAGGAAACAGAACCAGCCCAAAGTCATCAGGTGTCTTTGAACAAGTTCAACTTCTCCGAGACTCTCTGACACTGAGTTTATTTCTTAGTAGATAAAGCTACAAAATACCTACCTCAGAGTGTTATGAAATGAGATGATACACACACATCTGGCATAGTCCTCTGGCACATAGTAGGTCTCTGGCACATAGTAGCTTTTTTTCAGAAGGATGAAACAGATCAGTCCTTTGCCCAGGCCATTTCATCTTCAAGGCAACATGAGTTGAGAAAGGCTTGGGTGCTAGAAGATTTGTGAAAATGTTTGAGTGCTGAAAAGTCGAGTGCTGAAAAGTCAAGTCCTGATTTCAAAATGTAAAATTATACTCAACAATAGTCAAATTCTTAATTGATTTTACATGAAGCATAGTAATATGGCAATGAATCTAACTGTAACCTACTCTTACTTAGTTCTATAAAATTAAAAGGTGGGATGTGTTTGCTGTTATGCTGGCACTTATAAAGTTTTCAGCTCATCTGTTTCACATACTGGTTTTCCTGTGGAAGATTATCTTTAAAATGTTCTCTGTAAATTGTCATCTCAATGTTGTTGAGTAAATAAAATAGCCTAGCTCTAGCTAGAAGGAATATGGTAGAACATACAGACTCAGCAAGAAATTTTTTTTAAAACTTGTGTTGTATAGGTTATACTCAGTCTCATGGTCCTTTCACATTTAAATTTTATAAAGAATTTTTAATTTAAAAATTGTAAATCAAAATCTTTTAAAAATAAATCAACCTACTATACTCCATTAATTGCATAAAAATACTTTTTATATTTTAACTTCTCAGAAATTAAGATGCATCTTAAGCAATGACATCTTAGACTTGATGAGATACAGTGGTGATCAGCATTTAACCATAACGAGATTTCATGTAGAAACTGGTATTTCCAGTTTCTAAAAGCTGGATGGTCTCTCAGCCTTGGATCTGGCCCTCATACAGCCTCTGTGATGGAAGGGCTTAGCTCTGAACTCTTGAAAGAGGATGATGGCTCTGAGTCACCTCATCCTTACCCACACCTTCTCTGCTTTTTGGAATTTGAGGAAGCTCATCTACCAGCCTCCAACTTGGGCTCTGAACCTATAAGAAGCCTTTATAGGAACGAATAGAGATGCATGGGCTGACTTTAACACTGCAGACCACTAATGGGTGTTTTACCCTGAGTATATCAACCAATCAAGTGTTGGTTCGCTTGAGTATAATAACAATGGTTCTCTCCTAATCAGAAAGTTCCAATCAGCAGTTGATCAGCAAATAGAAACAGCAAAAAAATAAGAGGTGAGGGGCTTTAGGTCCATCATGTAGTAAATGGAGGGTGACAGATAGGCATGGATCTCTTGGGAGGGGAGACAAAAGGGAAGGGAAAGGGAGTCCTTGGCAGTGGAAATATAAGGAAATGTCCCTCCAGAAATATTGAGTGACCTGTCCAGAAAAGCAAATGGCTAACAAGGAAGTAGTAGTTCTTCAGACATTCAGTCCAGTATTCTTTGCATTCAAACTTCATTCTTTGCAGTCACACTTATTTAAAAAGTACGTTCAAACTCTATAGACAAAGACTCTCTTACAAAACGACTTTCAGAAAAGAGATTTCCCTCTCTTTCATCCAGGTATACACTCACAAAAGACCTGAATAAAAACAACTCTGCTGTATTCTTCGTATAGAATATTCCTAAAATATGTTTGAAAATATTAGAGTTTTTCCTCCCAGCATTATCATTTCTCATGGAAAATCCTTCCTATATTATATTTTATATTACACACTACGATATGCTTGGTAGATTGTAGATAACATCTCTCCTGTCTTAGATTTCACATCTAAAAAGTTGAGATTACAATAAACTCTGTGGGCAACAGTGACCAGAGACATGAAGATAATATATGTGAGTATTCTTTAAGCTCTTTGACTGAAAGACATGTTATAAATATATGAGCAATTATTCAATATTATATTTGAAAAAATATAGATCATCCAGTCTTGCAAATGAAAGATAATTCCACAGACGATGTTCGCTATGTCACCTTTCTAATCTTAAATACTTCAAGTGAAGAAGCTTCCAGGCCTCCGCTTGTATGACTGTTTCACAATCTAATTGATCTCACTGTCTGAATTGTCCTTTCTTAATTTCACTGCATTACTCATTTACTGTGCTCGCTGTTCAGAAATCTGCGAGAGGTAGCAGGCCTCCCCACAACCTTAGTCAATTAGACAAGCTATTGTTTCTGATTAAGATATCACATCCCAGAGAATAATAGCAATTAGAGTTGGAACGGAGACCCTGTGGGTCGTACCGTCCACTTCCCTGCCGGCTCAGGAGAATGTTTTACATTACACAGTAGTTTTATGTGGTTTTCCTGATGTTGGTTTTAAAAAATCCAAGCACCCGTCAGTGTTAATTATATCCCTGTCCTGCATCCCCACCATGACTTAATTTTCTACTTTGCATTGCTGATTCTCATAAATTGGCATTGAATGATGCCTTCTTGATGATATCATCTCATCAAAATATGGGGACAATGGACCTTTTTTTTCTTAATAAGCAGAGAAAGAAAATATTATTTGGTTTGGTTTGGTTTTTGCTGGGAGTTAGAGGTGAAATTTTTTATAAGTACCTTTTTTTTTTTTGCCAGGGTTCCTACCTAGGTTTCAAAATAATCCCAAAATAGAAGTTGTTGTTGTTTTTTTAATTGACATAATAGTTCCTCTTCATCTGAAGGGGATACATTCTAGAACCCCTAGTGGATGCCTGAAACCACAGATATTATTAAACTCTCTATATTCTGTTTTTTCTTATACATACATACCTATGATAAAGTTTAATTTATAAATTAGGCACAGTAAGAGATTAACAATAATAACTTGTAATAAAACAGAATGATTTTAACACTATCCTGATAAATACTGTTTATAATGAAAGTTATGTGAATGTGGTTTCTCCTCTCTTTCTCTTTCTAAATTTCTTATTGTACTATACTCACCCTTTTTCTTGTCGTGATCTTTCACCCTGATATTCAAGACAGCTTTTAAGTGACTAATGAGTGGGTAGTATCTACAGTGCGGACACACTGGACAAAGAGATCATTCACATTCCAGGAGAGATAGAGCAGGACAGAGCGAGATTTCATCATGCTACTCAAAGGAGTGTGCAATTTTAAAGTAAGAATTGTTTATTTCTGAAATTTTCCATTTAATATTTTTGGACCTCAGTTGACTCTCAATAACTGAAACCACCAAAAACAAAACCATGGATAAGTGGGGAGACTACTGTTTTCTTTTTTGAATCAGACATTTTCATGACCAGTTATCCAGAAAAGGTTATCTATGGGTGTAGAGAATGGTGTCTGTAAGAAACAAACTCAAATTTCTAGAAGTTTTCCCTTGAACCACTTCTTCCACTGCATGGAGGTCAGAAGACTGGTCTTAGTAGGGGAAAATAATGCTAAGTGTAATTAATATAATATTCTTATAAAGAATATGATAATGATAAAATGATTATTATCACTACGTACTTTTGAGCCTT
This sequence comes from Cacajao melanocephalus, assembly GCA_963573385.1. Classification (NCBI taxonomy): domain Eukaryota; kingdom Metazoa; phylum Chordata; class Mammalia; order Primates; family Pitheciidae; genus Cacajao; species Cacajao melanocephalus. The sequence continues at coordinate 76,837 of CAUYLG010010739.1, read as the reverse complement.
TACAACATGCTTGGGCATGGTGCAAAGTACTTTGAATGCATTATCTTACTTAATGCTTACTGCTACCCTGATATAAGGACTATTAATACACTGAATTTACAAATGAAGAAAAAGAGGCTGAAAGTTATAAAACCTGCCAAGATTACCATGCTCATAAATCATAGTGACAAATAATAGTTTTATTTTTATAATGTTGTATAAATTAAATAAATTAAAATATCATTAAATCAACTGTTCAATACAAGTAGTAAATTAAGATTTTATTTTACATTAAAATTGTATAAATATTAAATTTTAAATAATTTGATTATTATTATTTGCCTTTTAAATTATGGTATTTCCTTTTTTAACATTGGTTTCTGAAGAACTGGAAACTTTTTTACCTTACTGGTGGCAATCTGAATGAGAAACAGGGTCATGGTTGCTGTGACTGAATTTGGGAATTTCCACACCTGTCTCTGCATCATAATGACCTGCACATTATATTGAACCACAATTATTCACTAAATATTTTATTTCTTGAAATCCTCTTATGTAAGTCAACCTCAGAGTGATTTAGTAAATAAACGTGTTTTCAACATTCTCATTAACTTTTTGTTTTTCTTTTTTCATTTTGCAAATAATACAAGCACAGTATTTGTTTTAAATTAAAGACAATACAGGCGGGAATAAAATGATAGAGTGGCCACTTCCCCTGCCAGTGCACAGACTCTATTCCAACTCCCTGGCATATCTCCTGCCGACAGTTTCTTGTGTCTTTTTTTTCAGAAAGTTATTATAAATATGTAAATAATATAAGTTTTATGTAAATTTTTTAAAAATACAAATGGGATGACACTATGCATATTGAGCCAGAAGTTGTTTTTCCAAATACAGATAACAGTAATGAATAAATAACATGTTTAATATATGTTACATATTAAGTTCTTTATATACTACTTCATTTAATACTCCTGACAACCCCATGAGATGGATATATCTTTATTCCTATCTTACACATAAGGAAACACAGAGATAGGTTAAATAAATTGTTCAAAGACATAAGTTTTTAAAGGAATGAAGCTGGGTTGTAATTATACCTTGAAGATCATTCAATATTAGGGAACAGCAATGAATATTATTACTTTTAGTCTCTGTATAATACTTCACTGTTTACCAAATGAGCCTCTTAAAATGGACATTTAGACATCTTTTTTCTTTCTCCTATTTTAAATAGTATTGCAATGACTATCTTTAGGTATACACAGCTTTGTGTACATGGGCCAGTGTTTTTGGTTCAATTTCTAACAAGAATTGTTTGGTCAAGACCATTTGCAGTTAAAGTTTGAGAGATAAAGCCAACCAATTCTTGAGGGAAGTTGTTCAGGTTCCCTCCCATCCCAGATGCCCCTTACTGCATCATTAAGGCATGCCAGGTTCTCTCCTTGGTGTGTGTCAAGAGGAATTGAGAACAATGCAACATTCTACGTATGTTGACACTGCTGTGCGTGTATTCACTCCTTACCATTAGCAGGGAGTATGTTTTTCCCCTGTACCCCATAGCTTAGGCTGTTAATATTTAGACTTGTGGCTCTCAATGGGGGATGATTTTGTCTCCCAGGAAGCTTTGGCAATGTCTGGAGATATTTTTAGTTGCCACAACTGATTGGCAGAGATGGCGCTACTGGCATGTAGAGTGTAAAAGCTAAACACTTGATGATGCACATGATATCTTCTCTCTCAACAAAGAGTTATCCAGTTCAAAATGTCAATAGTGCCGAGATCGAGAAACCCTGGTTTGGACCGCAACTCAATTATAACCCTCTCTGTGATATCTTTGGTAAATTGCTCTCTGCTAACAGGTGATGCTCTATCCTTTGGGCTGTCAAAGGTTTCACTGAATGTTCTCTTTGTTGTATTGTGCTGTAATTGCTCGATTGCACAGCTATCCCCTCTAATATTGACCTACTATGTGAAGGCTGACAGTATCTTATTCATATTTGTATTCTCATCACCAACTCCATTTCATAACACACTGCCTTGTGTATATAGGAGCTTATTAAATATTTGATAAAGGAAGGGAAGAAAGATGAAAAGAAAAGAGAAGGAAGAAAAGGATAAAGAGAGGGAAGAAAGAAGAGAAAAATAAAATTGAAAGAAGAAAAGACAATAGGAAGACAGAAAAAAATAATGAAATAAATGCATGAATAATGAGTTAGGTTCCAGTGGAGGACATCCTGCAGAAATATCTTTGGAGTGGTTTTGTGAAACCTAGAATATTTTATTTATTTAAAGAGGTTTTTAGTGAGCAACAATAACATTCTAGGCATTGTAATAGGTTCTGAGTATGGCGAATCAAACAGCCACTGTCTTCGTGGAGTTTGCTACCTCTTGACTAAGACAGACAATATAAAAAGCAAACAAGGGTCGAATGTGGTGGATTATGCCTGTAATCAAAACACTTTGGGAAGTCAAGGAGAGAGAACTGCTTGAGCTCAAGAGTTCAAGACCAGCCTGGGCAACGCAGTGAGATCCTATCTGTTAAAAATGCACACACAAAAAACAAATAAATAAGCCATAGGTAAAGTGAAGGAAAGGTCAGTCAGGACCTCTTCTATGAAGAGTGGGAAGGAGGTGCATTTGAGCTTAAAAGATATTAGAGGTTTATGGAACGGTAGTCCTTAAAGTATAAAGAAGTCATTCTGGAAAGTCTAACTGGAAGACTCCAGGCATGGAGCCAATACCTATCTGGAAGGTAGAAAAGAATTTTTTAAGTGGTGGGTACAGGTGCAGAAGCTGGGTTGGTAGCTGTGCTGACAGATAAGAGCTGACTCACAGAAGTTTTACAAAGTGTATATTTGACTTTCACTAGGGGGAGAGAAGGACCACTAAGAACACCAAACCAGGAATGCACAAAAGGTCTCTTGGAAGCGCCTCACCCTTGACTCCTGTCTCACCTTTGACACAGACATACAATCCTCCTGAACTTCAGGCGCTTGTTATGTCCTATAACACCTTCCCTGCTGCTCTCCCTGCTTCTGTTCCATTGGTTCTCATCTATGGCCACATTATCAATCACTTGGGAAGGTTTTAATAACAGCGCCCAGGGCTTACCACAGACCAATTGAATCAAAATCTCTGAGGAGGGGTTTTTGAGTATTATGTTTTTCAAAAGCCCCCTAGATAATTGTGATGCTTGGCAAGATTGAGACCCTCTACCATGTTGCTGCAAGGGTAAAACTCTTAAAACTCTGACAGTTTCTTGCCCGTCTTAGAATTGTCCATCTCCAATGCCTACAGGATTAAGTCTATTGTCCATGGCTTAGATCTGCCCTAATCTTCCAGCTTCATTTTTTTGGACAAGCCTATGTTCCTGCTACTTGGATCTTTCCTTTTGTTGATTGGGCCATGCTCTTCCACTCCTCTTTTTCTGAACACTAGCTGTTCCTTCCACCTACAATTCGCTTCCCACCACCCTCACTTGGTCCTCTCTTCCTTATGTGTTATGACTCAACTCAAATACCTTCTTTCCACACACCCATACACAAAGCTAGTTGATCCTTTCTCTAGTTCTCAGGTAACTCTTCTGTAACAGGTTCAAATGCTGACGGTCTCAGACTCTGCACTGCTGAAATGCAGATTCATTTTCCTATAACTAAAAAGTTTACTCAAGATCATTTATTTATACTAATGGCTGAAAATTCTTAATCTTACCACCTTAGTCACTTCCAGATTACAGCTCAGTAATATACAAAGTTCTCTATCCATTCTATTTCAGAACAGTTATGTTGGTGGCCTTGCTCTGACCCAGTTCTCTCCTCTTTCTTGCTTGTAGTTCTCAAGAATAACTGTAGAATGTGCTGGGAATGTAATATCTTGAGACAGACAGAAACTTCCTGAAGTAGAATTTGTTCTTGTCCCTCCTAGGGAACTTAATGTCTTGAGTTAGAGTAGAGCTCCCTGGGACAGGCTGGGTTTTGTTTCTCCTTCGCCTGGAAGCAGAATGTTCTTCAAAGCTTTCCCCAGTGAGTCACATGGCCCCTTAGGCATATACCCCAGAGCAAGCTGTCTTTTGGGGTCTCTCACCTGCAGTGCAAATGTGGCATGAGTAGTCAAGACTCCATTCTCCCAGGCCAGCTTTCTTGAGCCTTGGGAGACTGGTTCACAATTCATCCTATGGTCCTTTTGTTCCTTGCTGCCTATCTGCAAATAATAAGCCATTTTATGTAACTTGTTTCATGTGTATGTGTGTCCTTTCTCATCAGATGCAGGCACTGGTAACACTGCAGCCCAGGATGCCATGGATAGAAGGGTTTGGACCCTGATTCCTGGTGGTTGGTATAGTGATGATATCTCTCTGTCCTCCATGCCATGGCGGTCCTCCTTTGGCGTTGGTTATTAGTGAACCTGCTTCACATACCCCTCACTTCCTTGGTTCTATAATTTGCAGAGCATTGAGATATAATAGAAAAGCCATATAGGCATTAGGAAAGAAATCTCCAGGGTTCATGCCATCCTCATGCCCCACAGGCCTCTACTACAGATAGGCTACTCCATCTGGTGTTTGGGAATCATATTCTAGAATATCCTATTCACATCTGGCATCACTGAATTTGTTGTCTGTTCCCTGCAGCTGAGCCTACATCCACTATTCCTTGGGAGCTCAGGAACTGTTGACTGGTTTCCTCACACCACCCTGACACAATCAGAACTCTGCATCTAGAGTTGTCCCTCAGCCCTGGCTAATGGACTGGTTGGGGGCCATATTTCTCTGGCACCATTTTGCTGCAGCACCGTGCTGAGGGAGAAGAGGCCTTTCTAGGAGGCTTTCTGGCTGACGGGGCTACACAGGAGGAAGTGAGTTACAACTCTGCTTGGCCTAGGACTTTCCCAGGCCTATCTGGTCATTTATTTCATACCCAACATCTGCCACCAAAGGTTACTCCCATGAAGAGAGAAAGGGAAAGAACTTCCTCTTGGACACTCACCAAAGGCTTTAATATTTTTTGAAACTCTTCTTTCACCTGTTCTCATGTTTTTAATTTTATTTTCAGGTGAGAATAAGGCTACCGCATCTTCCCATATGTGCTCCTAGATTTTGGTTTATTTATGATCCATGATGTTTACACCAGTCTTTCAAGATCTAGCATTAATATTTGAAATTCAGAAAACCAACTAGCCAAACAAACAAAACAACTCTTTTTTTTTTTCTTTTCTCTCAACAAAGCCTGGCTCTTGAAAATCAAAAGCATGTTGGCTTTCAGGGTATTATTTGTTCTATATGTTCAATACATTATACACTTTTTTTTGTCCTACTCTGTATCTAACTTCCTCTCACGGGAGTTACTGAAATGTGGTAAAAAGCACTGGAAAGCTATAGATTTCAATACCCACATTTTTCTCCCACTGCAAGATCTGCAATTTAATCTTGATTCCACCGCACTGTCATCCTTTGTTTTCCCTTTACACTTTACCTGGAAGCTCCACTGGGAGTATTTCTCTCATCATCTCAGGAGCAACCCTCTTGGTGACATACCTTAAATACTCAATTTATCAATGAACAAATATTTATTGATCACCCCTTTGTGTAAGACACTGGACGAGGTGTTGAGGATGGGCAGTGATCAATATAGTCATGACTTTGATGGAGCTTGCAAACTAACCAGGAAGGTGAGTATTTAATAAATCATATTAAAATTAATGTATTAAAAGTAATCGTCATCATGGTTCTTTATTATATGTTTCTCCTTCTGGTTGTGAAGACATATCATAGGGGTTCCTATTTATTTTCTGAGGAAGAGACACTTGAGCAGAGATGTGAAAGAAGTAAAGGTTAAGTAGGTAAGCGATAGTCAAATGGCGTGGGAATGGGGAGCATTTAATTAGGGAACACAGCAGAAGATTCTGCGGAAGGAAGAAACCTAGCTTATTCAAATCACGAGAGAAGGTCCATTTGGCTGGGGGCAAAGAGAGGGAGAGAGGGTTATCTGCATGATGAGCTGATGAGTGGACAGGGACCAGACCAGGCATTTTCATGTTTGCTGAATGAATGAGTAAATAAATGAGCTCAGAGCAGCCTGAAGCTTTGACTTCTGCTCTGGATTAAAAACTACCATTGCCTAGAGTCTGCAATTATGTGATATTGACTCGTGCAATAATGCATGGTGTGATCATAAAACAAACCAGAGACAAGGCTTAAGTCAGCATTGATGGAAGTGTCCTGAACTTTAAATGCAAATCAAACTAGTTGCATCTCTTCTACAGTGACATCTTTAGAACCAAGCTGTAACAGAAGCATTTCTTCCTCACCCCTTCTACTTGGTGGTTTCCAGTTGCATGAAGAAATCATTGTGTCCAAAGTCGAAGGCTAGCCAGGCATCTGCTGAGAATGGAATATTGACTCAAGCCCCAGATGGGGAACACTTGAAAAGCACCCCGACCGGTCCTTAGCAGGGAGAGTTGGAACAAAAGGAGAATCCAGGATGTGCAGGCATCCTCAACTGATGGAGAACCAGGATCAATGGGAAAGGAATTGACTCAGGGCTAGTAGGTGCCAGGCTGAAAGGCAAAACTGCAGCAGGATCAAGCCAGTAGTCACTGCTTTGAGTTAGTAACCTGGAGATGTCAAGGGGATCATGGCAAATGCCCTTCGGGTTTGGTTTGTGGCAACCAGCCAATCAGAACAAGGATTTTACTCTCACTATATTATCTGATAGCTCTAATAAAAGTCAGATGGGAGAGCTAATCAGATCGTTCCCTTGGCCTGGACCCTTTTAAATCAAAGAGAAGTCTATTTTGGCTCTCCGTGTTAAGTAGACCCAGAGACCTGACATTTTGTGTTTATTTGAAATGATAAACTTAATTATGAGCGAAATGTTAAGAGATGACAGAACTGGCCACAGTAAGGTCACATCGTGTCCCTGCCAAACATAATACAGGCTTTTGCCTTCACTGGGTTGCCAATTCCTGCCACAGGGGGCCTGAGGCACTTGCAAATGGGGACTGGAGTCTGTCTATGTGATAATTAATCCATGGCGCTCGGTAAAGACTGCCAGATCTGCCATATGGTAGTTTTATGACCTGGACTGCTGTTATCTCTGGAGAAAGCTAACATCATAATCTCATTTACTTGTTATCTGTGATTAGGACTTGTGCTTCTACAGGGTAAAATACAGGCATGGTGGGGAAGCCCAGGGTTCCAGAGCCCTGAGATGCTACTACCCAACTTTAAGGGCAAAAGTGAAAGCGCTGTTGATATGTACAGGAAAAAACACAAAACTCTGATGTAGGCACCTGCATGTGTCCTGATCTCACAACGCTTGGGTCCCATGAAGAAACCTGTCATATATTCTATAAAGACTCAACTGTATGTTTAATAGAAACACTCAAGAAAGTCAGAGGGGCTGCCTTTCAGAAGTACATGAAATAGAATCACATTGCTTCCTCTTTTGTATTTTTTAGGGATGGGCAAGCCAGGTGTTCTTCATAGTTTTTTTCCATGATGACTTTCAGTTCGGGTGATAGAATCACCTGTACGACTTTCACTGGTGACTTAGACTTTGATGAACTCTCTAAAGAATTTTGTTGAGAAGTAAAGCTCAGTGATTCATGCCACCATAACTACAAATGACACATTGTAATAGTTGCTCACTGGAACTCCACCGTGGAGAATAAAGGCTGCGGATTATCTGGATATCTGTGTGCTCTGTGACTGCGTCCTTTTCTCTCCTACTCAAGGAAGGTCATTGTCAAAGATGAGGCTGATGCAGATCTGAGACCATACACACAGTTTTCTACAAGACTCATAACATCTCTGATGTTCTCTAAGTTTGTTTCTGTTGTAAGTCTTGTGGTATACACTACTGACTGATTTTCTAATACACGCTCTTCCTTTTTCAACTTTGTAATAAATATTTCATTTTTTTATGGGTGACAATGAGTCCAGCAACCTTTCATAGCCACCCTTGAAGTCAGCATTGGTCATGTAACACATTTTGGCCAATGAGATGAAAGTGAGTTGCTATGTGGGTGTTTAAAGAGGGACATCTAACTGTTCTTGTTTTTTTTCATGCTTCCTCTCCCTTTTTTTTCTGGAACTCTGAGACAATGGTTGGTGCTCTAGCAGCCATGTTGCTAGATTCCAGAGAGATCTTGAAATTGGAAGCCTCGTGTTAAGAATGGAAGACGGGAAAGAAAAAATCCTGAGTTTCTAGTGATGTTGACACTATCATAGCTGTCCCAGAATGCCTACCAACAGGCTTTGCTCACATGAGGGAGAAAGAGGTTTTTTTTTTTTTTTTATCTTATTAAGTAATTGTTATCTGAATTTTCTGTTACGTACTTCTGACCAAATTTGTAGATGATGCAAATCTCTATTATGTTAAATAGCGGAAATAAAATATTTCAGGTCATGGTACTCCCCTCTTTCTCAGGGTTGGCTTTAAGTTCAAGAAGCTTGGATAGGAAGCAAAGATGGGTGTTGGATGGGGTCTGGGGTCTGTGCGTATATATACACATATACCTGTGCATATATATCTGTATATCTATATTTACTTGTGTATATACAATGCTACTCGACTATATTATTATATAGTCAAAATAAATATATATATTATTTACTTGTGTGTATACACAAGTAAATAGATATACACAGATAAATGTGTGTAGGTATATATGTATATATATATGCATGTATATCTTTATCATTTTTATATATGCATGTATATCTTTATTTTTATATTATTATTGCACTATAGACATGTATACATTGCTATTTGAATTATCTTTTATATATGCATGTATATTTTTATTATTTTTACATTATTATTGCATATTAGGTATGTATACATTGCTATTTGAATTATCTTCTTACCTGCAATAAAATTAAAAAATACACACACACACACACACACACACACGCACACTGAGGTCAAATTTACACACAGTGAAATGCACAGATTTTAAGGGTATGATCCCATGAGCTTTGACAACTGTGTATGTGCTGTGTGACCACAACCCCAGTCAAGAGAGAGTATGTTTCTGTCACCCTATCAGTTGCTAGGTGATGTATTAAAGAGGTTGTTCAGGAGGCTTGAAAATGTGTGTATCCCTGACAGCCCGAGAAACTGGATAATGTCCCATTGTGGGTGGGGATTTGGGCTGGGTGTGTCTGGGAAAAGAGATCAGGATGTTACAGCTCACAGGCGTGTCTCACACTGTGGCCTTCCTCCTATCAGTCTTTGACGTGGTCATTCTTATCCAGAAATCATGTCAGGGCTGTTTTCCCCAGAAATATTCTGATTATGTGAACTAGATCATGTGGTCTGCGATAAATCACCCTCATTGTCCCTTGGTATTTTGAAAACTGATGAAACCGCTGATTCTTGGCTCCTTATTTTGTATGCAAATGATGAATTATAGATGGGAAATAGGACAGAGAAGACTGTCCCTGGCTTGCCGTTTTGAAGCGAAGTGGATTAGAGAAAGAACAGTGCGACTCTTGACTATTTATTGTGACATTGCATAGAAAAATTCAAACCCCAAAGCCTCAGAATCTCTGGGGACATTGTTAGCCTTCTGCAGGAATTATTAAAATGTACAAAAATGTAGGAGCCGTACTTTATAATAATTAATCAGGGTCTGTTGATTAATAAAGCTCATTTTTTAGTCCTGATGATTCAGAGTATCATCCAAAGGACAGTGTCCTTGTCATTTTGATTAAGAAACCAGACTTTGCAGTGAAAAGAAGAACAGGAACATTCGTGCTTCCTCCGTCTTCCCATAAAATAAATATTGAATGAGAATATTAACTCGTTAACCTTGACAACAATTTGTAATTTTCATAAGGGGGAAAAACTCGCATATTCAGCAAATAAATCGCTGCAGGGATTTCAGGAAAACAAATTGGAGAGAATGAAGAATGCTACCATATGAATTCTGTCATTTTTATGGGCCAGGGTGATTAATTTGTTTGTTTAGGTCCCTCAATTAAGGCCACAAATAGTGTAAGGTGTCGAGAGCAAGTTAACTGTTATGTCTGGTATGAAACAGTCAACTAGGAGTGAGAAAGAAAGGTCACTTGGGGGAAGTGCGTAACTCGGCCCCAACCTTGAGTCTTAATACCTTACCGGAACCACTTTACCTGGGGTTAGCTGCTGAAGCTGTAATTTCACTCTATTAATAGTTTAAACCTTGTTTTAACAGATAACCCCTTTCACCGGGCAACTACGAGGGAAAATCATTAGGTGGAATTAGTAGTACCAGTCACAGCTTTTCTAGGGTTATCTAATTATTTTGAACTCAATTTAACCATGAATAGAGATAAAATAAATAACCCATGAACTATTTACCTTGCTGGTTAGAAGGCTTCTTTTGTCCATTAAAAGAGAGAGAGAAAAGAAATCCAAAGCACATGAGGCCAGAATCAAAGCCCTGTTTTCTTAATTTTGCAGTCATATAGGGGCCTAGGATATATTTCTCTCCTTCTCTGACCTTTCACACTTTTAACCCCTAGATATTTGTTAAGCTATATGCCATTATGCATGTACTAAGTGTATTGTTTGCTTTCAGCTAGCTTGGCTTAAAACTTCCTGCTTAGGGACTGTGGATAATCCACAGTTTTGTTTGTAAGATGTGTTTGCTCTGTTTGCTCACTTTGTTGGCTCCCCAACCATCCTTCTGTAGGGGATTGAAGATTTAATATTGTTATTTAAAATTTCACTTGAACACTGACTTTTTGAAGGAGAGGCATGGATTCGTATGTTTGTGGCTGGTGAAGTGAAGAGTTAAGTGAAATAAATGTATTTCATATTTTACTCAGAGCAAAGTGAGCAAGAGGCAGGGAAAACAGTCCTTCAAGTCAGTGGGAAGATCTGAGACTTTGTGTAGCATGTTGCTATAATGTTCATCCTGCTGTAATGTTGGCCACTTTCTAGCAGCATGACCTTGATCAATTCCCTTCTCTCTTCAGCCTGTTTTCTGTTTAGAAAAAAAAAAAATGGGGCGAATGATAACACCTACATTGTAAGGTTGATGTTAGGATTAAATGAAACATGTATGAAGTTTTGTTACAATACCAGATGCATGGTTAAGTCTTCAGAAAATGTTAGCTATTGGGAAGAGCGATGAGGGTGGTGTGATGATGTGGATGTGTCTGTGGGTTGAAAATGACAGAAGAGTAAACACACAAGAGAAACGGAACAATTAAATGAAGTTAGTCTCTAGGATCATAGGAAGAGTACCAAGAACGGAGATGGGGAAACTGGCTTTGGATTACAGGAGGCCAAATGAAAGAGAGCAGTGGTGGAAATATATATTTGTAAGTTGCAAATGAAGGACATGGAAGATGAATGAGCCCATGCATTAGATTCTCCTTTTCAATTACATGGTGTTCGGGTGGACAAGGTCAATGCTGAAAGAATAGACAATTGAGGTGTATGTGAAGATAAGAAATGAACATGCTAAGGAATGAAGAAAGGAGCTGACCTGAATCACTGGACAACAGACTAGAGGAGAAACTTCGGATCTCACTAATGAACCAGTGAATGAATGTGTGTTAGTGACCTCACCACCAGGGAGGGCTTTATATGAAGAGTTGTGGAAGAAAATCTTTGGGCAACTTGGTTCCATGATGTCATTAAACGTTTGACCATGGACAAAAGATAAAAAACAAAAAGGTTGAATGTCAATTACATTCTCTTTTTTTTTTTTTTTTTTTTTTTTGAAAAAGGGTCTTGCCCTGTTGCCCGGCGGGAGTGCAGTGGCCTGATCTCAGCTCACTGCAACCTCCGCCTCCCAGGTTCAAGCGATTCTCCTGCCTCAACCTCCTGAGTAGCTGGGATTACAGGTGCGTGCCACCACACCCAGCTAATTTTTGTATTTTTAGTAGAGACGGGGTTTCACTGTGTTAGCCAGGATGGTCTCAATCTCTTGACCTTGTGATCCGCCCGCCTCTGCCTCCCAAAGTGCTGGAATTACAAGTGTGAACCCCTGCCCCCAGCTTGATTGTATTCTTACCTGCTAAAGAGCATCATTGCATTGTGGTGCGCACAGTAGGTGCTCAGCAAATATTTGTTGGGTGTTGATTCTTCACCGTCTTCAGGTGCGTCAGGGTTAGGATTGGACATGGTTTTACTAACTGTCTTCATTGATATTCAAAGGCAAACAAAGTGAGCAACAAAATACAATAAGTAGTATTAGTTCAAAGCATTAAATAAATACCTATGAGTCACTAATGATATAAGTACATAACTGAATAAACAAATACATATGGGAGAGTAGACAAATATTCCATGTAGAAGAGCTCAAAATAATTTATGTAGACACACTACCCTCCAGGAAGTGGAGCATAGTCTCCCATCCCTTAAGTATGGAGTGTTCACAGTAACTTCCTGACAGAGTTCAGTAGAAAAAAATGAGGAATAAGAGTGTCCCTATAGGAGAAACACCTGACAAAGGCTACCTCAGCCATGTGATGAGGGTAAATACTAACAGTGATAAGTTTATTGATTGTGATGTGTTGAAAATGGAACTTTTTACCTCTTTGGTCTTCTCCCCCAAAATTCATAACCACCGTCTGATAAAGAGAAAAACACCAACCAAATCCCAGTTGAGGAACATCCTATAAAATACCTGACAAAATACTCCTCAAAATGGTCAAGGTCATCAAAAATAAGGAAAATATGAGAAACCATCACATCCAAGAGGAACCTAAGGAGACATGGTGAGTAGAGGTAATATGGTGTCTTGGGTGGGATCCTGGGACAGGAAAAGGACATTAGGAAAAGACCAAGAAAAGCTGAATAAAGTATAGACTTTAGTTGACAATAGTGTTTTAATACTGGTCCATTAACTGTGAAAACACACTCTACTAATGTAAAATGTTAATAATTAGAAAAACTGAGTATGAGATGTATTGAGAGTTTCTATACTGTCTGCAGTTTTTCTCTAAATCCAATACTAACCGGAAGTAAAAATTTCATTTAAAAAAGCAAACAACCATAAATTTTCACAGAGGGCGATGCTGGGAGTGAGGCTAAGGATTAAAATAAGCCCTGTCTGTTTAGCATATGGGAAGAAAAGTCCAGCTCCCTCAGAAATGTCAGCGTGTCACTGCAGCAAATGGCAACACTCTTTCTGTTGCTAAAACAAAGGTATACTTCGGGAAGATTCTGAAATAATATAACGGAGAGATGTACCTACCTAAAAACATTCTGGGCTGTCAGCCAGAGACTCTCAATACCTCCCTTCCTCCTCCTCTTTCTCTTAAGTCAATTTACTGAAATTCCCTTTGGAAATGGCTCTTACCTTCCATGGTTTATAGAATTGTTGCGATGATTCAGTGAGACCATTCATGCAAATCTTTTAAAACAGTATCTCGCTCACAATTACATTATAAATGATAGTTTTCACAGTTCTCACTTTTTCCCTAACAATATAGTTCAAATAATGTTGAAAATAATAGATCTAACATTGTTGAAGCATCCCTTAATTGTTAAGATATTTAGATAATTGTTAATTTTTTGATCAATAGGTAAAGCTTTGGTTAATATCTTTGTACATAAGGATTAGATTCTCTGATAAATTTCTTTGGATAAACTATCAGAAGTGAGTTTATTATAAAGTCAAAGGATATGAATGATTTTAAGCTTCTTGAAGCATATTGTGAATTGCTTTCAGATAAAAAATAAACCACTTCATACTCTCACAGGTCATTTAAGGTGATGTCTTTCAGTAGTACATACGTGCTCTGGTCATTTTTTTTCTTCTATATAACATAAAACTCTTTCTATGTTTAAGGAATCCCTTTGGATTCAAGGTCGAGGCTGTCTCCTGAGTAGCTGCTTAAGCTGCCTATACTCACTTCTCCCTGCAACCTTGAAGCTGAGCTGTCATCTGGGATCTTCCAATGAGAGGGGCCCAGGCCAGCCCAGAATTGGAATGGGAGTCGGAATGGGGAAGCAGGTAACTGCAGAACCAACTCCCTGGCAGCTGTGGGGTTCTGAGCTCCAGATCAAGTTCCTGGAGAAGCACTGGCCGGAGGGCTCAGGCAGCAGCCAAGGCCCACACCAAGGGGTATCAGCAAGCCATGCAGTGGCACCTAGAGCTGGATCAATTTTGGATGTCACCCAAGGCCATGTGCATGGCTGGTAGCCCTGGACTTAATTCTCCACTTTTCTAGGAATGCTGTGAGTGACCCAGTAACATTATAATAAATTACCTTTCTTGCTGAAATCAGCCCAAATATGTCACTGCTGCTTGCAGTGAAGACCCCTAATGTTTATGTACATCATTTTATCATCCCTTAATGACACAGAGTATTAAAATAGTTTTTACCTCGGTCCAAATGTTAGGCGAAAATCTAATACCTCTTTGTTTTGATGATCACTATTGAGCTTAAGAATCTTTTCAGATGTTTACTCATCAACTGGATTTTGCATTCTACTTTACTCCCTATAGCATATGCTTCACTTCGTCCATAGTAAAGGAGTCTAAAGAATCTCAACAGAGGAAGAACACACAAAACTGGAGATCACAACTCTTTGGCAGGAGTGTTATTTTCTTTCTTTCTCTTTCCTGCATTTTCTTTTCTTCTTCATAGTGTCATAATAATATTTTATGTAAAATGTCCATGTGCTAATAGATTTTGCAAAGGCTTTCCATGCATTATTTTATTTAATCCTTCAAAAATCCTAGGAGACAGATAGTATTGCTATCCCCATTTCCAGGATGAGAAAACAGTCACAGAGAGGTCAATAACTCATGTAAAGTTGCCCATCTAGCAAGAGGTGGAGCCAGGTCCATCTCTTTGAGTAGGCTGTTTGAAACCCCAACAGCCTACTTAAAGAGATGGACATTGTTCCCTTTTCATTTAGGCTATATATGATTTCTATGTTGATTTAAAATTACCAACTATTACAAAACTCTAAGAAGAATGGCTATATAAATGAATCATTGAAATTACTAACAAATCTGTACCAGGACCTGTCTGTTATGGTGGCTATGGGCATATGATCTCTCCAGTTCCACATTTTAGTTGAAATTCAAGGTTTTCTGGAGATCAATGGAATCTGCAGCTTTTTATAGGTACCCTTGCTCTAGCTTATTAAAATGAGGCAGTGGGGAAAATGTTGGGGAAAGCAGTCATTCATTTATGGCGGATTTCATTGACTAATGTCAGTGACGGTTTGTGTTCCACTTTTGTTTCTCAAAGTGCTAATAGCAAGATTCTGTCCCTGAAATCCTATTACTGGTGGCAGTGGAATATAATCAGGCAGTACCTGCAGGATAAGTCAAAAGATTAAATTAAGTTGGGATTTGAATCCCCACTAAACACAGAATCAAACAAAGATTAGATTTCTGCACCCCAGTCTCAGAATGGCTTTCAAGGGCTTCTCTTAAACAACAACAAAAATATATCATTATTCACTTTGACCACTGGCATGTTAAAAGGAAATGCAGACAAAGAGAGAGGAGGGAGGGAAGGAACTGCAGCACTATGGAATCTAGTTCTTTATTCCCTAAGTACTCTCTGACTTTGCAGAGCTTGTTCATTTCCTGACCGAGCCTGGAGAAGTCCTAAGCTGAATTCACACATGCCGCCCATGGACCCCAGAATCCTGTCAATCTCGTCCTCATCCACCACTCTGCTCCTGACATTTCAGCATCTGAAGTCAAATTAGCACAAGGTTTGTTTTGGTTTGAAAAAGCCTCTGAGAAGAAATTTAGGAAAATCTGCAATTGAGCTAAGTATTAGCAATAAAGATGTGAAAACTCAAAAAGTGGAGTCAGGAAGGATTTTTTCTTTTCATACTTAGCTTTTCCTTTTCTCATTTTCTATTTTCATTGGTGGTCTTGCTTTTCTTAAATATACTACATTATGACCTTTTAAAACCTGATTGATGATATGTAATCAAGTATTAACTGAGATTCCCTTTTTTTTGAGACAAGATTGCTCAGGCTGGTAACTAAAATATATGTGTATATATATTTTTCTTTTGTAGGGATGAGGTCTCTTAACACGGATTCACGAAGTTTGAAATACTTGTTCTCCTAGAGGAGAACTGGGGTGCTGTTACTGAAAGGGGGAAATGGAGGACTGGGCAGACACCACCTCTATTCACTGAGGTAGCACTCGATGGTGCTGAAGAAGATTCTGACGATGATTCCCATGGCAAAGAAGGAGACATAAAAAGAAGTATGACACAAAGGGTTGAGACAACTTGGGCAAGATTCCTCATGTGGAAATGCGGTGACCAACCATTCCAGTGTGTCTGGGACTTTTGTTGTCCCAGGCATACTAGGATGAGTCAGTTGCCCTATCTGGACACTACTCACAGACTGCATGGTGATCTCTTTTCTCCTTTCTCCAACCCTCATGCCCCAGTTACTTGCCAGGGTTTTCCTGAGCACATAGCACTGAACTAGGCTGGACCCTGGGAATTCACAGATAAAAGACTGAGTCACTTTGGCCAAAGAGGGAGAACCAATTAGGCAATAACAAGACAGTAGAAGACTATGAATGCAATATACACCACATTATGCAATCATATTGAAAAGTGAGCTACCCATGATGGAGGTTGTTTGTGAGGTTGAGCATGAGAACGTTCCCAGAGAAGGTAACCTCTGATGTCAGCACTGAAGGAGAAATCAGATCAACCTCAAGATTCCGGATTCCAAGTAAACGATGTTTCCATTAAGTTGAACTGTAAAATGTGGGTTACGTCAACAGAAATACACTTGGTTCTCCCTAGGAATGACCTCCTTTTGACTGACAACTTAAAATACGAAATAAGAATGGAGATGTACAGAGACGTGGATGAAAATTAATAGAAATGTGTGTGTCCATCTGTATTTTAGAAGACTGGTTGCTGTCTGGCTATGTCTGATCTTCCCCAAGAAAGAGAGCAAACATTTTTTGCAAATTTTGGTCCTATCTGTCTCTGCTGTAGAGACTCCCATCAAACCCCATCCACAGAGCACACATAGTGCTATAACATCTACACCACAAGGGCTCAGAAGTTCCCCTGCTACCAAGAAGCCCCCCATGGTCTTGGCATCTATTTGGGAGCAGATGAAGGTTTCCTCTCGTGACAAGCCCCAAATATCAATTTTGGCCAGAAACAAACACATAAATATGCATACACACGCACACACACACACACACAGTGTATCATTCTAAGCACACTTCTATTTCAAAGAGATTGTACATAAAAGAGGATTTGAGTCAGGGAAAAACCAAAGCATTTTGTTTCATAAATAGAATTGGTGTGGGAGTTGATTGTTTTCTCTCCTGAGGGATAAACATTTTAATTTAATAACAGTCAGAAAGTGCCTAAATGTTCTTGAGGAAAAAATATGGTGTTTCTAGGAGGGCAGAATCTATTCACTTGCTGAATAATTGGAATGAAGCATTTCAAAGCAGTGTTACTCAAAAATACCAAGCCAAAATTTCTATGTGTCAGATTTTCTTAATAAAAATAGCAATAGTTATTGGGCAATTTGTATGCGTCATATCTTATGTGGCAAATGTTTTATTTATGTTATCTCACTTATTCCTCATGTCAAGCCTATGAAATGGGGGCCATCATAATCCCCATTTTATTGGTGGATAAACTGAGGCTAATAGAAGTTAGTTAACTTGCAAGTAAGAAAGAGAGTAGGAATTCAAATCCAGGTCTGTCTAATTTCAGTCTGTATTAATCACTGCCTATATAGCAAATGTGTCTGCAACACCTTCCAATAGAGCTTTCTTAGGTAAGATATAGACTTGCAAGAGAAGAGAGAATTGAAAAACAAACCAAAATAGAAAAATGAGCTTACACAGTATTTATTAAGAGCATGCCACCACAGCTGAGGCAACAGACAGTGAGGTGGCCAGGCCAAGAAAATAAAATTATATGTGTGAATAAAGAAAACCACACAAAGGGAATCTTCACATAAATAGAATTTGGTCATATTTGTGGTTGATTGCTTGTTTGTTGCTAGACCTTTGTGAAGAGTCTGGTTGTTTATCTACGCATACATGTGAAATAGTAAAAGCTCAGAAGGGCAGAGAGTTTTAAGTGATTTGACTCTAAGATATAAAAATGAACTTAGGTATAAAAATGAGTCCTCGATGAACTCTGCTTCATCTAGAGAAAATCTGTTTTTCTTTCATCTTCTTGGACTCAAACCATATCCATACATTCTCCATCAAGCCAGTTTTCATAAACCATTAAGATTCAGTAAACAAATAAAGACCTATCCTATATTAATAACAATTATATCTGATATTTATGGAGCGTTTATTCTATGCCAGGCTCTAGTCTAAAGACTTTGTATCTATTAAATTAAAGTCCTCACAACGACTCCATGAGGAAGGTATTTATATTCTCTCTATTTCTTGGAAGAAACTGAGGCACAAAAAGGTGAAGTCACTTACCCAAGGTTTCACGGCCAGCAAGTGTTAGAGCTGAAATTCAAGCCCTAGTGGCCTGGCTACAGAGTCAAAACAGGCAGTAGGTTGAATTTATTGACCCTTGGTCTAGACTGTATTATTATACTATATATAATAGCTGGGGTTTTTTGTTTCTTCTGCTTGAGATATTTCCCTTTGCTTTGTAGATTGATGATAACATTGATGATGATGACCCTTTCTATGTTTATGAGGCATTTCTGTGTGCCAGGTGTAATGCTTATGTCTCACCATCATTATCTATGTCTTCACAACGACTACATGAGGTTGGTATTATTATTCCCTTTGTACAAGCAAGGGAACTGAGGTCAGGGAGGTAAAGAAACTTTACCATACAGCAAATGTATGAAAGCAGAGCTGAGGCTCACAAACAGAAGTGTCTGACTCCAAAAAACCTCATCTTACCTGCTAAGTACAGTTTTATAAATGTGATTTATAAACAACCTGCATCAGGATCTTAGGGAAAGGATTGTGAATTTGCATTTTAACAAGTTTCTTAGGTGATTCTTATGTGCATTAAAAATGTGATGAACACAGCATTAACACAATGTGGACATCTACTTCTGGGATGCTCTCTGGACCCTCTAGGCCAAATTAGAGTTTTATCTGGGTCTCTCCAACTCCTGTGACTATCCCTTTCTTACCATCATTTACCCTGTATTGTAATTACCTGAACACCTGTCTGCCTCTTACATTAGTCAATCATCCTCAAAGGTCATGAACAGTGTCTCAAGAGAACTGTTCTACAGCAAAAACCCATCCTGTAGTCAGAGCTCTATGTATATTTACTAAATGACTGAATACATTAATTAATAGAAGCACTGACTGCAGGGGTTTTTAAATGATTTTCGTAACCACATTTTTCTATGTCTACTACATGATTTGTATTGTTTTTCCCTGGATTTCCTTGTTTTTGTTCTCTTGCTGCTAATCTCTTTGTTTAAGATACAGTAAACTTAATTAAGATTTAATTAAAGTATGCATTCACTCCCTCCATAAACAAAGTTTTCATTTTCAGTTTCAGTTTTGCATTTTGTTGAATATAACTGAAGAGAGCTAGGAAATATGGTGGTCCAATAGAAAGAATATTCTAAAAAGAAAACTTCGTTTATATGTAACTTTATTAATGATCATTTATTGGTACCTGCAGTGATGCTAGTGAGGAATTATCAGAGTTCCTACCTTAGAAGCAGAGTTCCTAGAAAATGTCTCCCAACTCCCAACTCCTTACATATTCTATGTATTATGAAGCCATTGGTGGATTTT
Organism: Cacajao melanocephalus; assembly: GCA_963573385.1. Lineage (NCBI taxonomy): Eukaryota > Metazoa > Chordata > Mammalia > Primates > Pitheciidae > Cacajao > Cacajao melanocephalus. The sequence goes on along the minus strand of CAUYLG010010739.1, from coordinate 57,138 downwards.
ATGTAGGAAATTTAATGTGATGTGTTGAATTTCTTATAAAGACACCCTTTGCTGCTGTGAAAAGAGGACTGTCTACTAACAAGAGTAGAAGTAAAGAGAACAATTAGGAAGGCAATTGCAATAATCCAAATAGGGAGCTTTGGTTGGTGGGAGTGGAAATGAAGAAAAGTGAGCAGATGAGGGATATTTTGTGTGCAGAAGACTTGCTGATGAATGTGAGCAACAATGCCAAGAGAGGACTCAAGGATGACTTCCAGTTCTCAGCTCGAGAAACTGGATAGGTAATACTGCCATTTGCCAAGACATGGAAGAATATAGTGGAAACATTTTCAGAAAAAAATTTAGAAATTGCTTTTTAAGATGTTGTTAATTTGAGATGCATATGAGAAATCAAATATGTAACTGGACACAGGAGTAGGATCCTGTGGGAAAAAAAATAAAAGCTTGGGATACAATTTGGAAGTCACTGGCCATAGATGATACTTAAAAATAGGGTATGCTGCTAAAACAAGGGCTAAATGAAATTGACTAAGGAAAGAGTATAGCTAGGAAAGCGTGGAGAACTTAAGAACTTTGCCCTGGGACAAGACAACATATTGAGCTTTTGAGTCATGCTACAGAGAGAAATATGGTAATCCTCAGAAGCGAAGATGCTAAAGAATACTTGATCTGGTATGTTTAATGAGTTCAAACCTTCAATTGCCATCACTTAAGTAATTTCCCAACCAAAGTTTACCTTTCCTAAATTTATATTTTTGTCCTGATGTAGCACATCCTCTACTTTCAGTTAAGTAAACAGGAAGGAATTGTGTTGCCAATGCTCACTATATATGTTCATGCATACATGTTCATAATGGCCATAGACACACCTCCCTGAAAGCATGTCCATCAGTTAATTCAGACCTTTTAAAATAGTTAGAAGAAAAATAGTTTATAAAATAGTTAGAAACAAAGGGCCATCCCGTTTTGTCCATAAACCAGCCCAAAGAATACTTACTTGATGTCCTAAGAGTCCCTAATGAAGACAGCAGCCATCTGGCAAACAACCCATTAGATTGAAACTAAAATGTCAACACAAGCAAAATATGTGAAGTTGTTGATCATTGACAGACAGCCTGTTGATGGGCATCTATTTAGCTTTCAAAGCAGTCTGGCAGATAGATTAAAAAAATCCATCAGACCTGAAAAGCCTTTACAGGCCAAATTTCCCCAGGGGGCCTTTCTATATGGTACCGATCATTTTCAGAGCAGTGATAGCTCTGATTGTCCCAGGCATCATTAGCCTAAATAGAGTAACGATGCCAGGGTGGGGGAGTCATGTTAAACACATCATCTGGGACGTGTGCATGCACACATGGGGGTGTGTGCGTGCCCATGCTTTCGGCCCTGTAACTTGTTGGGGATGTGCTAATTTCCAGGGCTTCATTAGAGCTTTTCACTTGGTAATTATCTTCTTGCTGTCACCAGGTCCTTCATGTGAGCATACAGAGGAGAGAACCAGCAACCCCCATATCCACTTGAAGGCATGTGCACATTGTCCAGAATCTCACCCCACCTCCATCAGCCATCACCTTCCACTAAGAAAGTGATCCTTCTGCAGTTTCTGTGCCTGATGTAACTGTTTCCATATTCACTTGGCTTCCTAATTGGGCCTCGTACCTTTTGGAGAAAAAAAATTGAAGTTGCCGCCAGCTTGGCAGAAGCTAAAGTGAGAAACCATGCAGATGTGGTTTCTGAAGAGGCAATTGATTTGTTTCACACACCGCCTACCTTCCTTGAAAATTAAAAAAGCTCACCAACAAGTGGCAATTGGTCAGGACCTCAGGAGGGCAAAAATACAGAAAAAAATATTAATTTCAAACTGTGAAACTCAGCCAGTGAGAGCTAATAGCCTCCCTCCCAACACACAGCACTCACCTTCTAGTAGACTTAACATCCTTGGTGTGCGTGGTTCGCTGATTTTTTTTTCCTTTTTCTTTTTTTTTTTAATTGGGGGAAATCTGTGAAGGCATATTCATCTTACCTTGATTTCATCACTCCCCCTACATGAACCATATGTCATCAACATTTTCCTGAAGGACAGTTTGCAAACCCATCTCCCATTATTTCTGCCAACACTGTTCTACCGTGGAACAGTTAGTAGTTGTTCCCACAGTTCTCTCTAATGGCAGAAACATAGTAATTAACCACATCCTCTCAAATGTTGGCTGAACGGCTGGCCCCTAATTTGTCTACTTTCTGCAGAGGTTTCAGTGTCTCATGAAATTTATTGCCATACTAAAGTCACCTTTTAAATTATGGATCGTGATATTGGTATGCTGCTAAAAATGTTCACAGCATTGTAATTTTATGCACTGGCAATAAACATGAAAAATGCATTTTGAGGTTGTTTAACATTAAAAATAATATTTTGGAAAGTAAATTTTAGGAGAAATTTAGTGCTGGGGAAAAGGACCATATTCACAGTCTCAGAGACACAGATCCACAATCCAAAGACTACGTTGGATGGGGACCAAATCTGCAGCCCAGATGGGTCAACAATGATTAATTTAGCCTAGATTGGATTTAGAGGATGGTGGGCTCCACGTCTTCCTGCCAACTCCCAGCCATCAAGGGCTCCCCCTCATTGCTCTCTAAATGGTGGTGGGGTTTATTTCCAGAACTGGCAGGTGATTGCTAGACAATTGGCAGTATTACAACAAATCACCTTGTTCAGGAATAAAAATAATATGGCACACGATGGATTTCTGAAGAGCACTTTAGTTTGATCACCAGGGGCACCAGCTCGTGGACTTTGCTTCACCTGGAGAGTTAATTCAGTGACTGGAGTCATGGCTATGACACTTGGATCTACTAATGGATGCATATCTTGTTAATGGAGCCAGTGACGAACCAGGAACAAGTTATCTTGACAGACATCATGAGTCTGATTACCTCAGTCTAAATCCTATCACACGTCTCACTAGCTGGGTGACCTTGGGCAAGTTTCTCATGCTTCTGTTCCTCTATTTCCCCATTTGAAAGGTAGGAATAATGGTAGAACATGATATCAGGGCAGTTTTGAGAATTAAATTAGAAAACACACATGAAAGCATGTGTGCAAGGCACGTAATAAGGAACCAATAATATTGTTGATAATGATGTTGATGATGATGATGATGATGACAGAAGGAGCCCATCCCACATTGCACTATATAAAAACTGTATAAAATGAATCATACAAGAAGCAGCAGGTGTGGAGTCTAGAAATAATGGATTTGCTCACTGCTTCTGCCCTCCTTTCTCTACCCTGGTGAAATTTCACTCATTCTTCAAGGCTCAGTCTGGCAGGTGAGAAATCTTTCTGTGTAGCCTTCCTTTACCTCTCCTGCTACTTTGTCAATGGGGATGGAATGGCGCTCTTATTGAATATTCCCATAGATTTTTCCCAGGATTCCATTGTTTTTCATTTTGCACTTTATTCTGTGTTTAATTGGACATGTGATTCTTTCACATTGCACTTCAAGCTGTTCTGCACAATGACTATATCTTATTTGTCTATGTGCCCCTCCATGCACAGTGTCACTTATAAATCAACTTAAAAAGCAGAAACATGCTTTAAGGATATTGAAAATCATGTAGAAATATAGTGGCTATGTTGCTAATATTTAGGTACTTAAGAATTCCTTTAAAAATACGATCATGAATTAATTGCCCCCACCCAGGCTGAAAGATGCTGTCTTACCAAGCATGCTGTCTGTCAGAACCCCTCCTCTCCAGCAAAGCAAACATGTGAAGCGTTTGCTTACTGTCTACGTGCTTTTTAAACCATGTGGGAGACAAATAGGAAAATCAAGGGCATGCAGCGGGGTACCTAATCTTGGCCAACATTGTTACTTGGGCCTCTCTGAAAGTCAGAAATGGATTGAACTGCCTTCCAATTCAAGACATCTGTATAATTCATACCTGGTTTCTTTCTATGTTACTGAGGAATGTTAAGAAATGATACCTGTATGAATTGGCTCCTGACCACTGTGAATTTCTGAGCTCCATTTGGTTTTGGCTATCACCTCCCTGTTTTAGAGGCTGGCAGGAGAGTTCACAAGCCCAGATATCCACTAACTCTAGGAAAGGAAGGTGTGCGGAAATGCTGCTGTTTCCTTTGTTCATGATATATATCTATAGAACCTGAAAAATATTCCAAAATCACTGTAGTGATATTTTTATTAAATGATATAATAAAATGATATAATAATATACAAATGATGTAAGTGCCTTAAAATAATATAGATTGGGTATCCCTTGGGACCAGAAGTGTACCATATTTTGGATATTTTTTGGATTTTGGAATATTCGGATATACATCATGAGATATCTTGAGGATGGGATGCAAGTGTGAACAGAAAATTCATTTTTTTCATAAACATCCTATATATATAGACTATAAGTAATTTTATACAATATTTTAAGTAATTTTGTGCATGAAACAAAGTTGGTGTATACTGAACCATCAGAAAGAAAATGTGTTACTACCTTAGGTTGGGGCTCAAAGTGTTTCAGATTTTGGAGCATTTCTGATTTGGGATTTTGGATTTTTGGATTTGGAGTAGAGATTCTCAACCTATATAATGAAAATCTTCATGGTTGTGTGTTGGGCCAAATGTAAAACAGAAGATACAGTGATGATGTAGTAGAGAGCAAGCAAATATCATCTACTATCACACTCCAAACAAAGCAGGCAGAGGATGGTCTAACCCAGTTGTTCTCAAATTTTAACAAGCAGCAGAACTGCCTTTGAAACTTGTTCAGAATGCAGATTTCCAATGCCAACTCCCTGACACTGTTTCAGTGGGTCAGGTCGGAGCCCAGAGATCTACATGATTAATTATCCCCCTCCATTTAATCTTAATAAAAGTAGTTTCCTGCCCATACTCTGTCATACTCTGAGGAAGATTAGTGCAAGGCAAATATTCCGTCATTAGGAAATTTTTTAGCATGCACAACCAACATGTGTTTGTGGATAAGTTTTGTTCATGTACAATATTACAATATTATATATAGTATTAAAATTCACAAGATAGAAAGAATACAATTATGTAAAAGTAAATAAATTTTTGTGATCTATGGTCCCCAGTGAATATTCTCGGACACTCCTTAGGGCAAATGCACACCACTTTAGAGATGTATGCCCCAAATTAGTGCTTCTCACATTTTACTGTGCATATGACTATCCCAGGGAGCTTGTTAAAATATGGACTCTGATTCCATAGGTCTGGGGTGAGTTTCAGAGTCTGTTTTTCTAACAAGGTGCCAGGTGATGCTAATACTACCCATCAGGGAGCCACACTTTAGTGAGGAACTATGCAGTAGCTTATCTGACTGATGTAAATCCCAGTGCAAATTACAGTTTTAACTGATCAGGGCAATGTGTAGATGGTATGCAGAGGCCGAAGATCATCAACCAGCTCCCCCTAAAAACGTCAAGCTAGAAGATTTTTTGTAGTTCTTTTAAACTTCACTAATATGGAATGGGTAAAAACCACCCTAAATCAGCCTCCCCAACCCCCGGCCCTTTCTGTGCTTTTCTAGAAGGGTTAGCTTTCGGCTTCTCTCTTAAATTAACAAGACATTACTCCCTGAAGTCATAAACAATGACTTTCCTGGATGCAACAGTGGGCAAGATTATTCTCCCTGATTAAGCCTTTGACAGGCAGCATCTTTGCAGCAATCATCATGCCAGGTTTTATTAGTAGATTGGCCCTACAAAGTTTTTTCTTACCTACGGATGCCCTAGCTCTGCAATCCTTCCCATAGATTGGAATGAACACATTTAAGAACATTGTGCTTGGAGGTACCAAGAACCATAATTAGGCAAATTTGCAAATCGTAATGGGATAAATGTAATGCGCTAATCTGTGAAGATTATTAAGTGGAAATAGGAAACTTAAATAATTAATTCCTAAAATCATTCCAAGAACGCTACATTCTTCCTGGTGTATAGACATTGCAATTAGGTTACGGTGGCAGGCTTACTTCAGATGAAGCAGGAATTCCTCAATGTGCTTGTTTAATAGACCTGAAACATGTTATAAGGAATGATTTCATTACCACATCTTTCTGATTTGAATGAAATCACAACTCCAGAATATGCTGCCTTATGAGTAATTCCACAGCACACCACGGACCAAAGCTTTAGGCGGAGGTGGGGCACACAATCCGCTGTGTGTACAGAACCAACATCAGAAATCCTCTCTGTGTATTTTAGTAAGACAGGGAAGCACCAGGATTTGGCACTAGTCATCTGCATGTCACTTATAAATCAACCTTAAGAAGCAGCAACATACTTTAACGATATTGAAAATCATAGAGTAATATAATGGCTATATTGTTAATGTTTAAATATTTGTAAATTCCTTTTTAAAAATTGTCATGTATTAAATGACCCCACCCAATTTAAAAGACCATGTTTTGCTAAGTATGCTGTGTATTGGGATCCCCTAACAAAGCATTCATGAGCATTTATAGGGAGGAAGCTGTTTTTGGTGTCCATGACCTATATCTTATGCAGCTTGGTCACATTGCCAAGTCTGCAGACTAATTTTCTTCACGTACGATGGGGAAACTAATAGTTATGATCTAAAGAAAGAGATTCAACTCCAATTTGTTTTAAAGAATATAACACAAAGGCACTCAATAAAATAGTAATTTCCTAGTTTATTTCTAGATTCTGCATTAGATTTTTCTATGTCATTTATATACAGAAATATTTCTATCCTCTCTCTCCAACTAGATTGTGTTGTGAATGCAGTATTGATGAAAGGGAATCACTTGTTAGACAAAGTTTCCAATATTCATTTAGAAATATAAATTGAGTTAAATTAATAAATGTAGGTAAAATAGAAGCTTTGAAAAGACCTTGACTGGGGGTAAGAAATGAATGAGAAACAAACCAAATAGGAAAACCAGCCTGGGCGTGGTAGCTCACGCCTATAATCCCAGCACTTTGGGAGGCTGACGCTGGCGGATCACCTGAGGTCAGGAGTTTGAGACCAGCCTGGCCATCATGGTGAAACCCCACCTCTACTAATAATACAAAACTTAGCTGGGCGTGGCAGTGCATCCCTATAATCCCAGATACTCAGGAGGCTTAGGCAGGAGAATGGCTTGAACCCAGGAGGTGGAGGTTGCAGTGAACCGAGATTGCATCATTACACTTCAGGCTGGGTGACGAGCAAAACTCCATCTCCAAAAAAAAAGAGAAAACTGATATCACAGGATACCTGCCATATTATGACTGCAGAAAACATGAGCGACATGTACCACTGGCCTCTGACTAAGAAAGAGATGAGAGGTCTCATTCTAGGTGGAATTGCACTTAACCATTCCTGGTTTCACCGGCAGTGGGGTTCTCTAACAGAAACATAAAAATTAGAATATCTACTTGCAAATGAAGCGAATAGTAAGCAATGGAGCCACAACCCACTGGAGGAGACCAGCTCCACATTGGGCAAACAAAGTTCAAGAAAGCAATAGGAAAAATTGTATAACACAATGTAAAGGAAAGTGTTTTGTGTATTTAACTTCACCTCTTGTGCCTCCAGCTGACTTCAGTGATGAAGAAAATAAACTAAGTAATTTTCACTTCTGCTTTGCCTGACCTGACCCTCAGACTGCCAGCCCTTCATAGAAGGAACAAAGTAGGAGAGTCCACATGTGTAAGCCTGTGAGAAACAGGTTGTCTTACACATAACTTATATTTAAAGATTTGTTGACAATACTGTAATCAGTATGCAGGGCCATTTATGCCTCTAGGACAGTGTTTTTGAAATTCTCTTTTATTAAGCCTCATGATGGTAATAGGCATGCCACCACCATCACTACCATCACCACCAAAAAGGTCCGTAATTAAATAAGTTTAGGAATTATTACTTTCCATATCTCCATATGGGATATTCGTTTAGATTAGCACATGAGAACTGAACAGTTCCGCCCTAATGAAGCATGATTAGGTCTTTGTTTTTCAGCTGGTCTAGAATTTCTCAAATATAAATGACCATAAAAGGCTATCATAGAAAACTACTAGCTTTGTCTTATGGAAAACTTTCCACCTCTTCCTCCTTCCCTGCAACAATTTCTCTCCTATGCCTAAGGGAATTGGTAGAGTCAGCCCTGTAATGTCTATGCTCACCAATACAGTGTCTTCTGGAAAATCCTGCATGGGAGAAAAGTTCTTGCACCTGCAGCCTTGGCAAGTCTGATAGTCTGGACCTTATTATGCTAGTAATCATTTTAAATATCTTCATTCGTGCTAAATTCTGATGGGGAGGTAGAAGAAAATATCAGACCATATATCAAAAACACATATAAAGCAAAATCACATGTCACATGCTCAGTATGTATTCCCTTGCAAGAGACAGAACTGGGGTCAGGAGTTGAAGTCTTCAGAAAGAATCAGAAAATGAGGAATGAAGGTGGATATTCTGAAAGACCCAAGTGTGTATGCATGCCAGATACTTTATTAGATAGTGGCTGCTGATTTTAAGGTGAATTAAGTTTTGTGTTTATTTTGTCCATCTTTATATAAACCCTTCATTTTATAAAAAATTTTGGATTTAGAGAAAACTAAAGATCTTTGTAGTACAAAGTGTTCCTTCCCAATCACCCCATTCCTAGTTTCCCCTATTATTAACATTTGAGTATAATATGTTTATCATAACCAATGCATCAATATTGATACATTATTTTTAACTGGAGTCAATAGTCTATTTAGAGTTCCTTTGTTTTTATCTAATATCTTCTTCTTTTCCAGAACCCAATCCGGGATACCACAATACACATAGTCATCATGTCCCTTTAGGTTCATTTGGGCTCTAACAGTGTCTTAGTCAGTTGTGCTGACATATATATATGTGTGTGTGTGTGTGTGTGTGTGTGTGTGTGTAACTGTGTAACATATAAGTAAAAGGAATTTATTTCTTATTCTAGAGGATGGGAAGTCCAAGATCAAGGCAACGGCAGGTTGGTTCAGTGTCTGGTGAAATATGTTTGGGGGTGAAATATCACAGAGGTGAAATGCCACGTTCATCAGAACATATCAGGGGTACATGCTTTTATCTAGAATCAATGGTTTATGACTCATCACCATTGATACCAATCTTGTGCACTTGGTCAAGGTCATGTTTGTCAGGTGTCTCAACTACAAATTTCCTCTTCCCTGTCACTGCTTTTTCATACTGTATGCTTTGGAAAGAAGTTACTCTGTGTAGCCCATGCCAAAGCAGGAGGCTCCCTCTCCTTGATAGTTGAATATCTATATAAATCATCTAGAAGTATTCTGCATGGAATATTAATCAATTCTTCGTGTGTGTGTGTCTGTGTGTTTGTGTGTGTGTGTGTGTTGTATATGTGTGTTTTACCCATTCTATTATTTGTTTTTATTAGTATGGACTTATTTATATAATCTAATACCACTTTATTTATTTTGTGCTCAAATGATTCTAATTGTGCCCATTTGGGCTTGAGGGAAGTATAGTGGGAGGAATTCCCCTCTTCTAGCTGGAATAGAGCTTGGCAAAGCCCTTTTTCCTGGAGAGTAAGTCTTTTCTTATGGAGAACATGCAAAGCTTACTTCACAATGATCTATTATCTTCCCCTAATGAGAGTTAGAAGAAAATCTATGTCAGACCTTCACCATGAAAATCTGATGTGGTTCTGGTTCTTAAAGATAAAGCCCATGATGGCGTGGGCTGTCTCCTAACACTGAGGCCACAGGAGTTCTTATCCTCATGCTAGTCCACACTCAGCCTCCAGCAAATCCTAAAAATTAGCATTTAACTGTTCCTACCAGTACTTGGCTCTTGCCACTTTGACTTCTGGGTAAGCCAATCTCAGCTCTGACTGCAACTGCCTGTCTTTCCAGATATCATGGTGGTGGTTTGGCCTGTGACATCAGCGCTCCAGTGCGTCAAAAAAAATTATTGATTTTTAGTTTGTCCAGGTTTTTTTATTGTACAGGTAGAGGCAATGATTCTCAAGTTATTTAGATATCAGCCCTAAAGCTGGAAGTCAAGACGAGTGGTTTTTAAAAAGTATTTGGCTTTACTGGACATGAGCATGCTTGTGTAAGAGGGTGTGGGTCATCAGGATGAACTTCCACTTATTTTCAAGGGATAAAGAGCCTTTCACCAAGTCATGCCTCTAAAGATGGTGGTGCTCAGTAGTGCTCCTTCAACCCATACTGAAAAGTCATAGAGTGTCATATCTCTATGCTCATAGTTCTTTCTAAAGAAAATGCACAATCTTGTTGGTGGATTTTAAATATAACTGAAGTCAGCTGATACGACTTAATGACATTTTGCAGCCCAGTGATTTACACCTTAGCCTGGCATTTGGGAAAAGATACTGGCTTGGGGTCAATCAAGTGGTTGTGGGAACAAAAATGTCATCTGCACAGGGACAAACACCATTCCTCTGAATTTTCTCTGCCTGTTGAATGGCACAGAGTTTTGTATTTGCGATAAAGCATGAACTCTGGAAGTTTCCCAGAAACTTGCAGTTAAGAATTGTGTGGCATTAAATGGTGAGCTCATTTTATTATGGCAGCTTGATTAGTGAGGTATTTCCTGGGCTTCAGTTCTTTTAAAACTATATTGAAATTTTTAAAATATCCACATGCCATTTATACTAGTCATCCCTAAATAATTTTCTCTTTGTTTTCTATAAGTTTTCTCTAAATCAGTTAAATATACTTAAATAAACTTCTTAAATGTGAAACTACACTTCAAAATCTTGATGCTCTAGTTACATGGCTGATCTTGCATTTTCTTTTTATATAAATACACACCTAAGGTAGTCACATTCATAGATTTATATCTAAATATCATCCAATGTTGTAACAGTGATACAAAATTTAGAAAAACACAAGATCTGTTTAAAAGGTTATTTAGCTGAAAACTGAGGCCCCTGAGGATGAAATACAAGACAGACAAGTTGTATTGGGTGGAGAGGATAATAGGGGGAAAATTGTATTGTCAGTACTAATATGTTTGATTGAGACTTCAATGTACATCTTGGGGAGAAATGAGTTGGAATTTCCCTGACTGAAATGGGATCAACATGAGGAAATCCAAGCCACTACATATTTTTGGGAAATGACCAAAAGGGAGACGTGATTGTACCTTTACATCTCTCATGATTTTGACTAAAGCTCATCATTTGATTGCACACCAAGTACTAGAACACTTGCTAAGAAGCAGAGAGCTTCTTCCTATTACAGCAATGATGGACAAAAATGGGAATAAAAAGCATAAACATACCTTGGCTAAGATTATTTGCTCTGTTTTGGTTTTTTAATACTGGACTCTAGGCTAAATGGTGCTGTGGGGATGTTGGTTCACCTGGTAGCAAACATGATTTACCAGTAATTCACCACTCTCCATTTGTTGTTTCATTCAATGCATATTTATTGAATACTTGCCATATTTTAGATTTTGCCATAGGTAGCAATTACACAATTGTGAAAAAGACAGATGTGATCCACGCCGTCATGAAGGTTACAGTCTCGCAGGAAAGACATAGTAAGCAATATCTCCTCTTTCAAGTTGACAGGTAGAGTACATGCTACAGGCCAAATTCTTCTGCATTAAGTGCCCAGAAAGGTACAAAATGTGATTTTTAAAGGAAGGAACATTAAATATTACCTTCATCTCACACAAAGGTAAGAAATAGTCTGTTCTTACAACTGAATTTTCATCAAGGGTGTTTCATGCTCAGAGGTAGAAAATAATAAAGCAAGTGAGAATCGATAATGAAATAGCCAGGTAATTTATTGGAGAACCAGGTCAAGATGAGTGACCCCTGCAAATGTCCCTCTTAAGCCAGGCAATAGCTGGGAAGGCATCTGCCTGCAAGTTATAGGAGAGGAGATGGGAGTTTGACTCAGAGTGGTGGGTAATACTCAGCAGAGCAGCTACAGAATTGCCTCTGCTCCCCAGCTCTCATCAAAATTAAAGCCACAACTCCAGGTCCTTCTTAAATGGGTAGCACAAGCAAATGGATAATCTCAAGTACAAAAATAAAATGGAGAACCACTAATCACCATTTATAGAATGTGGAAGTCATTAAACAAAGAGAGGTAGAACTTACACCTGAAGAAACAGAGTGCATAGGGCAACTTAAGAGCTTACTGGCAATGAGAAAAATGCAAAACACAATCTTGGTACAGAGAGTAAGGTAAGCTGGGAAAGCATGTTCTAGATAGAGGGAGCAGAGGCCTAGGGACAAGAGTGGGTGTGAATCCTTGGAGGAACTAAATGTCCTCTTGTGTATCTGGAGTAAAACTGTGAGGAGCAGATAGAGGTGAAGTCACCATGGTAGACAGAGGCCAGCTTGTAGATCTTTTAAACCACATTTAAAATGTAAACTTAGGGGAACAACAGCATGCCATTTAAGTATTTCAAGCAAAGAAATGGGAGTGGCCTTGATTGAACTATGGCTGTAGATCAGGAGTCAACAAATATTTTCTGCGAAGTACTGGATAAAAAATACTTTAAGCTTTGTGGGTCATAGGGTCTCTGTACAACTACTCAACTCTGCCATGGTAGCACAAAAGCAGCTATGAACAATGTGTAAATGAATGAAAATAGCTTTGTACAAAAACAAACTTTATTTATAAAATCAGGTATTGGGCTGGTTTGGCCCCATGGGCCTAATTTTACTAATCCCTGATATAGAAGTAAAAAAATCAAAAGAGAAAAAAGGGAGAGAGAGAGAGAGAGGGAGAGAGGCAGCACCTAACTCAGTTGTTTCAACTTACTGATGAGACAGAAAGAGGTTTTTTTTTTAATCTTTTTTTTTTAACAAAGTCTGAAAGACTAGCATCAGAAAGGTTGGAACTGTGTTTGCAATTTTCCTTTATTTCTTATGCTGACAGGTTTAAAACTGGAGAAATCTTGCATTCTACATCTTAGTCTCATTGCCTCCTGTCACCTGAGTGACACCTTCCTCCCTGCTGCCAAAATGGCCACTTCTGCTACTGGGTCAGACCAATTATTTCCTAAACGGTTTGTATTCACCTGCACTTCAAATGCATGGCTTTAAAGCGGGGGTGGGGCGGGGTGGGGGGTGGGGAGGGGAAATAATCCTATCTGGCACTCATTCTACTCCGCATATCCATTATGCGGGCAACACATCAGTCTGCTCAATTAAAGAGCCCATGACTACAAAGCAACTGTATATCATGTGTATTGCTGCTCTGCCAGAGATGCTATTCAAATATCTGACTTTGAGAGTCCTTTTCTGCTTAGCTAGGTACTTTATGCTAGTTTAAAAATAAATAGCAAAAAGTATCAACAGTATTCTTTAAGCAAATCTTCCCATATTCATTCATAGCCATATTTTACAGAAAATTTTTTGAAATAATTTCTTTCTTTCTCTCTCTCTCTCTCTATTTTTTCTTTTTGAGACAGTCTTGCTCTGTTGCCTAGACTGGAGTGTAGTGGTGCAATCACAGCTCACTACAGCCTCAATCTCCTAGGCTCATTTGATTCTCTTGCCGCCTTAGCCTCCCAAGCAAGCTGGGACTACAGGCATGTGCCACCATATCTGGCTAATTCTTGTATTTTTTGTAAAGATGGGGTTTTGCCATATTGCCCAGGTCGATCTTGAACACCTGGACTCAAGTGATCCCCCTGCCTTGGCCTCCCAAACTGCTGAGATTATAGGTGTGAGCCACCATGCCTGGACTTTTCCTCAAGTTTCATTTTTAAATTGCAACAAAGACCTTGAGTGATAGGATGATAGTCAGATTTGGGCAAAAATGGCACAGTTAGTCTTAGATACTGCCTCTTGAAACTCTCCCGGTCTCTCTCAATCCTTTTACTAAGATCAAAGTGATGATACAAGTGCTAAGAATAACACTTAACATTTATTGAATGCTCACTCAGAACTTTCCTTGAAATATCTCATTTAATTTCACCACAAGTCTATCAAGAAATTACTATTAAAATTTCTGTTTTATACCTAGGAAAAATGAGGATTTGGCAGAGCTAGGCCTTGGTCCCTGTGTCTCCAACTCCAAAACTCACACTGCATTCTGTGGACAGCATCACCCCATGCTCTGACACCGCATGCTCTCTGACCTGTGGCTTACCCACCAAATAACCTTTTCTGCTGATGAGACAGCTGGATAATAATTACAAAAGTCATGCTTTGTTTCTGTATCAGACTTTTCAGGTTCACACAAATTGTTTCATTCTGTTATCCCAAACAGATAACATGGGTTAAAATAGAAGTAAAAAGAAACAGAAAGGAAAACATGGTTTTTAAAGATGCAAAACTGTTCAAGGGACTTTAGAAACTAGCAGAGCTGGGACTTCAATTTACACCTTCTAATGCCAGGTAAAATGCTCTTTCTTTTTCTTCTTTTTTTGAGATGGAGTCTCTGTCAACCAGGCTGGAGTGCAGTGGCTTGATCTCGGCTCACTGCAACCTCCGCCTCTGGGGTTCAAGTGATTCTCCTGCCTCCGCCTCCCAAGTAGCTGAGATTACAGGTGCACAGCACCATGCCTGGCTAATTTTTGTATTTTTGGTAGAGATGGGGTTTCACCATGTTGGCCAGGCTGGCCTCAAACTCCGCTCACCTGAGCCTCCCAAAGTGCTGGGATTAGAGGCATGAGCCACCGCACCCACCCAATTAAAATACAAATGCTTTGACAAAGGCCTTGAAAGTGATTCTATGGTGGGCCTAGTGATGTATTCCTAGAGTGATCATTTGGGCTAAGGAAGCCTTTTGCACCCCAGAATGTGGGTCTAGGTCTAGGTGGGTGGACTGCAGAATGGAGTTCAAATCCATATGTGGTATCTATATGGGGAAAACAAACAAGCAAACACACAAAGAAACATCAGACTCCATAGGAGCCCCCCAGGAGTTTCTGAAACTAAGTCCTTTCCTCTTTTTCCGCATCGCTTCACATAACCGCTCACCAGACACCTACTACAAGTAGTAAGTGTGAAACAGTACAGCAATCGAGAAAAAAAAAAGAGGGGAATGCTGACACAATCAGATTTTTATGCTAAATTGTATTTTTTTTAAGTGACTCTCATCATTTCTCATTGTCCATTTTAATCTCCATTTTATACTGTCCCACAGCTTTTTATAAGCCAGTGGTCTCAGGAATGCTAGTTTCACATAAGCTATGTGAGAACATGGATTCATTGGTCAACTAAATTTCAAGAACTGCTGTGTTTTCTAGCTCCCTCTTGGAAAGTCATAATGCCTATAGCATATTGCACATCCTGGGATTCCCTGCATTTTCCAAACTTCCATGACTACTGAATACTTTCATGGAATACTTAGTAAATTCCCAGGGAGCTAGTGTTTGCAGAATATGGTCTGGGAAATATTGCAGTGAAGGATGAAGTCTAGGACATCAAAGACAGGCCTTATATGATTTACTTATCTGGAATCAGTCTCTCTGACCTTATTACTTGACTGACTTTCCCTTTCTTCTATGCCTTTTGTTATTGAGTTGTTTGTGGATGCAAAATTCTATCTTTTGCCTCTGACACTTGCTCGTGATTGTGTTTTCTGCTTTCTGGCCACATAACTTTGGCTAAGTCACTTAACCTCACAGGGGCTTCAGCTGACTTATTTGTAAAGTACAGGGTGTAACAAATGAATGATTTTTTGGTGTTTATTTTTGTTTTTGAGATAGGGTCTTGTTCTGTCACCGAGGCTGGAGTGCAATGATGCAATCACTGCTCACTGCAGCCTTGACTTCCCTGGCTCAATCAATCCTCCCACCTCAGCCTCACAAGTAGCTAAGACTGTCGTGACACCATGCCTGGCTAATTTTTATAGAAATAGGATTTCACTATGTTGCCCTGGCTGGTCTCAAATTCCTGGGCTCCAGTGATCTGCCAGCATCAGCCTCCCAAAGTACTGACATTAAAGGTGAAGGTGTAAGCCACCATGCCCAGCCTGAATGATCTTGAAGATCCCTTCACACTCCATCTTTTACCAATCTTGTGATTTTTTTTTCTCCCCACTGGTCTTGGAGTGCATTACTTCCTTTCTTTAAGCCTCACTTTATTTGTCTGCAAAAATCAGGAGAATAACAGAGCATACTTCATAGGATTCTGTGCGAAGAAAATGGAATGAGGCATACCGAGACGTGTTAGTACAGGGTTATCAGTATGTCCCTTAACAAAAATTAATAATAAGCCCTATCTACCACTTATAAGAAAATGATTCCAGAATCACCTAGGGTTGTCTTCCTTGAGAATGATATATACTATGTGCTCTCTAGCTTTGAAAGCCTTTCACGGATGTAAAACTAACCCTTAAAATGTTCTTAACAGTGTAATTCAAAGAATGTTAATGTGCTCCGAGGCCAAATAAAGGGAAGCTCAATTGCTATAAACTTAATTTTCAAGCATCCTAAATAAATATGCATTTTCCCTGGGGGCAAAGAGTCAACTCTCATCAGACTCTTGAAGGGCAGAATGTGTCAGGACGTACATTATGGTCTTCTAGGAAATTGGATAGAGAAACTAAAAGCCCTATTCAGTGTTGTGACTTTGAAAACAACATCTGTATGTAAGAGACTTTAACTTTACAAGGTAGTTTTCTGAGCTGATGCTCAGAGACAGGTGAGGAGATAGAATAGCTGTGACCATTACCTTTGGGTGCAGTTCAACTCAGTATGTCCAAAGCCAAACCTGCTGTCTTCCAGTTGCAAACTGGACTCTGTTCTTCTCTCAGTTGGACTCTGCTGTTTAACCAGCTTAACCAGCTGCCCAGGCCACATAACTGGAGTCATTGTCACTGCTTCTTCTTCTTTACTGTTTACTCTCAACCAGTGTTCAAGTACTCTCAAGTCCATTTCTAAGATCCCTAACATCCAGACTCCTCATCTTCTTCACTGAACTTCCTTTTAAACTCTGCTTAGTTAATTGCAATTTCACCCTTTACACTGCTCAGGCCCCAAACCTCAAAGTCAACCAATTCCATTCTTTGCCCCCTGCTCTATGTCCAATCCATCAGCAAACCATGAAACTGTCCATCTTCAACTCTGTGTAGAATCTGACTACTGATCCTCCCCTCCACCACTGTCAGCTGAGTCCAAAACACCTTCACGAGTCTACATTTTTGGGGGATGGGGACAACTTCTTAACTGGTCTTTTTTGGGGGGATGGGGACAACTTCTTAACTGTTTTCTAAACTGCTTGCTGCTCATTTTCCTATAAAGCACGTTTCTCAACTCTGGCACTATTGCCATTTGGGTACACATAATTCTTTGCAGTGAAAGACTCTCCTGGGCATTGTAGGATGTTTTGTAGCATCCTTAGCCTCTACTCAGTAGAGGTCAGTAGCACCCACCTCCTCACCAGGCGTGATGCGGTAAACCACATAGGAGCTCCTCTTACATCTCAGAGGAAAGTTCTCAAGTCATGTAAGTGGCCACAATGGCTGCACTGTCAGGCCTCCCATTGCTGTTCTGATCTCCCTTTCCTCTTCTTTCTGCCTTGCTTATCCTGCGTGAGCCACACCAGCACACTGGGTTTGTTCCCAGCACCAAGCCTTTGACTTGCTCTTCCCTCCATCTGGAAAAATGTCTCCACAGGTATCCACTAGGTTTATTCTTTCATCTCCTTCATGGGGCACCTCCATGTATTCATATAAAGCTCTATGTTGCACCCAGGAAAATTATGCTTTAAAAAAACATTTTATGACTTAGGTGTATGTTCCCAAAATATTGTTAGATGAAAAAGATGGTGTGAGAAAAGCATCTACCATGACCCTCATTTTGCTAAAAGAAGCCCAAAATGCCTATTTATGAACATACTGCTATTGGTAAATAGAGAGGAAAGAAAACCAGAAGGTTAGACACATAAATGTTAACTGTATTTATCTCTGTTGTAGTAGCTATATAAATAATATCTTCTGACTACTTGGCTGTATTGTCCAAGTGTCTATACTAAAGATGCTTTTATTTCGAGGAAAAACAATAAACACTACTTAAAAAGGGGAACTGTGTCATAATCCTAAAGTCTCTGAGATCTAAAGACCAATTGGGAAAATATGGCAAAGTAAAACATGGTAAATTTGTGTGTACACGCTGGCCTTGCAGCACTGTTAATGAAAATCAAGGGCATCTGCTTAGATGCTTTAAGTGAGAGACAGAAAGGGAGGGGGGAACTGAATTAAGTGACCTAGAATGTTTACATTTATGAGGACTTTGGCAATCACAGAATATGACACCTTCTTTTTTAATAAGGTAGGAGCTCCAGAGAAATCAACTAACCCAAAGTCACATGGTTAAATAGTGGCAGAGATGTGATTGTTCAATTATTTTTTCATCAAACATTTATTAAGCTTCCACCATATGCTGGGTGCTAGGGGTACAGTGGTGAAAGATAAATATAATCCCTGCCCTTGAGTGCAATGGGGAAGAAACCCATAGGCACAATGAAATAGTATAGAAATGTGCCATTCTACGGCCACATGTGGCTATCCAGCACTTGAAATGCAGCGGGTTTGAACTGAGAGCTATGAAGCCTGGCACAGTGGCTCACGCCTCTACTCCCAGCACTTTAGGAAGCCATGGCGGGTGGATCACCTGAGGTCAGGAATTTGAGACCAGCCTGGCCAACATGGTGAAACCCCGTCTCTACTTAAAATACAAAAATTAGCCGGACATGGTGGCGAATGCCTGTAATCCCAGCTACTTGGGAGGCTGAGGCAGGAGAATCACTTGAATCCGGGAGGCAGAGATTGCAGTGGGCCAAGATCACACCACTGCACTCCAGCCTGGGTAACAAGAGTGAAGCTTGGTCTCAAAAAAAAAAATGAATTGAGATATGTAAATATAAAACATTCACTGGAATTACTTAAAGGATGTAAAATATGCTATTAGTATTTTTCATATTGATTAGATGTCAAAATGATATTACTTTGGACATATTCAATTAAAGAAAATATGTTAAATTTTTATTTTTGTTTATTTTTACTTTTTTTTAAACAGCTACTAGGGAATCTTAAATTACATATGTGGCTTGCATCTGCCTCCATTGGACAATGCTGCATATGCACTACAATGCATACTTGCTAGGATATTAGAAATGAAAGTAGAGGGTGAGGAGGTTCAGACAAAGTTCCTTACTCAGTCTTGGGGACAGAGAAAGCTCATGAAAGAAAGTGACATATAAATCATAAACTGCGTAGGAAGTGAGATTTAGGCTAAGAACAGGTAAAAGTGGAGTGGAGGAATGGAATCAAAGGCAAAACCAAATATTTAGAGAAGGGCACTAGTTGCTAAGTCAAACCCTTTCCTGCTTCTCTGTTTTATTAAATAGCAAGTTGTAATCCTTAAAAAAAAAAAATAGGCTGGGTGCAGTGGCTCATGCCTGTAATCCCAGCATTTTGGGAGGCCGAGGTGGGCGGTCTGGCCAACATTGTGAAATTCTGTGTCTACTAAATGTACAAAACTTTACCGGGCATGATGGTGCATGCCTGTAATCCCAGCTACTCGGGAAACTGAGGCAGGAGAATTGCTTGAACGGAGGCGGAGGTTGCAGTGAGCTGAGATCACTCCATTGCACTCCAGCCTGGGTGACAGAGCAAGACTGCGACTCAAAAAAAAATAAAAGGTTTTCTCTTCTAATGGAACACTTGGAAGACTCTGACAGCTCCTTAATTCCAGGCCTGAGAGAGGATGTGTGGACTTCAGGGACTCTAACTTCACCAACATTGTTCTCCCTCCACTAATATCTTATCATGGGATAAGCTCATTTCAGGGAAGGGTAAATTCTGCCTAGACCAGAGAAAAATAATGACATTGAATTAGTTAGATAGATGGCAATGAGTAATCCGCATGAAATTCTTAAATCTGGACTGGGAAGGGAGATTCAGTATTGGTTAGAGTGTCTCTGATTATGCAATTCATTCTCAGCCAAGAAAATGAATGTGCTCTATAAAATATTTCTGGAATAACCTTTTAGTGAAAAACAATAGAAATTTTAAGACAGATTAAGGTTTAGTGTCGCAGAAGATTATAGTGTGAACAGACTGTCCTCACAGGGGCCTGTTTAACTGTTGACAAGTGGGGGGAGGGGAGAACTGTAAGAATATTTGACATGAAAAATGTGAATTCGCTCTCTGAGTGTTTACTAGCGTTCACAAGTAGCAGGAAATGAGCCGTGAAATGTATTGTCAAACATTCAGTGTTCAAAACATAATGCATTACTTTAAGTTGGGCTTTTTGCTTTCTGGGATCCTCATTCTCAATTTGCGCACCTCTAGGATAGATGAGCTGGCCTTTAATCGTGCCCTTCCCAAACTGTAATGATAAGCTGCAGCAGAAACTGGGAACTGGCTTTCCAAAATCCAGTTACGACTCTCTTTCCCTTGCCTCTCTGGCTTACAGAGGGTTGGAAAACACAGACGTCTGCCAGGGAAGTAGTGCGTATTATCACGTGACCTGCTTTGCAGTTAGTAGTTGTCACGTGACCTGCTTTGCAGTGAGTAGTTGTCACGTGATCTGCTTTGGACCAGTGAGATTTGGGTATAAGTCTCCAGGGAGAATGTTCTTACCAAGTAAATGCAATGCCCTGCTGAAAGAGAACCCCACACCCTTCTTCTTCCCTCCTCCTTCCACGTGAATTCTAGAGATGGGACTGATACTCATTGGCTCCCGCAGATACTGCAGTACACCTGTGAAAACGCTGAAATACTTCCACATCAGTTGGTAAATAGCAACTTTCCTGAATTCCCCAAGGGTCCCTCTTTGTCTTAGTACCTTGCCCAAGCCCACTGGATCTCCCTGTGATTCTAAAGGGAAAAACTCCTGGAAGAGCAAGGGCCTCCAGATCTGTACCATTTGTGAAATATTTTAGATGTCACATCCTCCTAGAAGTGAGGGGACCACTTTGTAACCACGCAGCCTCCTCTATGCACAGGGTGGGGACGTGGTGAAGCCACAGTAGCAGCCCAAGACATACTCATGCATGGCAGCAACCACTGTGGTATGGTTTTCTCTTACCCCTCTGTGTATTTCTCATATCTGAAAAATACACTGTTAGGTTTGATAGCTAAGCAAAAATATTTGTCAGCCCGACTTCACTCAGACACACGGATGTGTGAGGTTTCTTTTACTGTTTCTATGGAGGGCTTTTCTTTTTAATCTCACTGTCCTCTCTTTACGGTCTTCACCTTTAAGAGCTAGCCTTCTCTGATCACCCCAGAATGTGATGTTCAGACATTTATTAGAGGAATAAACAAATGAATAAAACAAACTAAGATTAACTTTAAATGTAAAACACACAGAGATTTTTCTATTTTACATGTTTGGCTTTTATAATCCATTTTTCCTTCTGTAATTATAGTCTAAGATATTTTATATCTTTTCCTTTACCCTTTACTCCTTCCCCCTCCCCTCCTCCCTCCCTTCCCTTCCCCTCCCCTCCTCTCCCCCTCCCCTCCCCTTTCCCCTCCCCTTCCTCCTCTCCTCTGTTCCCTCCTCCCCTCCCTCTTCTCCCCTCCCCCCTCCCCTCCCCACCTTCCCTCCCCCTTCCCCGCCCCTTTCCTTCCCTTCCCTCTTTTCTTTCTTCCTACATCCATTCATATAATTAATATTTATGGAACAACTAATATTTCCTGGGTGCTATTCTAGGCTCTGAGGATGCAGTGATTTATGAACTTAACAGAGCTTTATCCTCATGGAGCTTACATTCTAGTGTGGGCACAGGAAGACAGAAAAACTAACAAACCAATCAATCATAATACCAGATTGTGATAAATGTTATGAAGAAAAACATAAACCACTGTTAGGGAATAAAAAGTAATAGAACTGCCATTTCGGATGGAATGGCCAGGTCACTCTTGAAAACAGTGACATTTCAGCAGAGGCTTGAATGAATGAGTCTAGCAAGGACTGAAGGGAAGAGCAATTTAGGCAAAGGGAACAGCATATACAATGGACCCGGCGTGTGAACTTGTGGGGAGCAGGCCAGTGGGGACAAAGCAGAGTGAAGGAGGAAGCAGAGGGAGGGGATAACTTTAGTGAGATAGTTGAGGGCTTCTCTCACACCTTTCTTCTCTTCCCACCCATTATCATTCTTGTTGCACAACAGGAATTTCTGGCAAAGAATAAGCCAACAGGTAAGCTCAGAAATAGGCCACTCTGGTCATATTTCAAGTTCTCTATTTCCTGCACCTCAATTGGCCCTTTGGATTGCCAGAAATACCATACAGGCTCACACTCTTGTTCTCAATTCAAATAGCCTGCAAGACATCTCTGGGCCTCATCTTATGGGTAGTGGTACTCATTTTTCTAGAGTCCATCCCTATGTTGTGATAACTCCCCATGCCCTCTCCTTATTTGACTCTAACTCATTTGGGGGTTCATTTTAAATTTCATTAGTTAGAGTGCCAGTTGCAAGCAGCAGAAGTTACTCAAGCTCTACTGTCGATGGGTTTATAGTAAGCACTTAGCACAGTCTGTTTGCTCAACAAGTCTAGTTCCTAGCCCTAAACCTATGCATGTCCTTTCACATCTGGCCATAGGCAATTATTAATACCAGGGTTTACCTGCCAGATCTTGTGGGGAGAAACTGTTCTCCCCACTGCAGACGTGGGGCCCAGCCAATGCACTGAGTCTCTGAGGGGAGTTACAGTCAAGCACTGAGTACCCCCAGCCAGACTTGCTCTTATGTACATCCACTTTCCCAGCCCAGGTGCCTCTATTTGGAGACCTCTTTATTGCAGGCCATCTGCAGAGGCCTTTCTTAGACACCTCTGCAGGGGTCACCTTATCAAGAAGAAGCAGGGAGCCTTGGAGACATTTTTCTCCACTCTGACTCAGCGCTCAGTGCTTTCACACTCATAGCCCTTCCTTCTCCCCACCCCCAGCTCCAGGTCCATTTGATGGCGGGAATCTTTTGTTTAGGGCTCCCTCAGCTGTGAGACAATCCCCTGGCTTCTGTGCTGATCCAGACCCTAAACGAGGGCTGGTGCCCTGGGGTAAATGGAATGGTGGGAGTCAGGGCTTTCTCTCCTTTAGTCTCTTGTGCATACATTGCAGTAAATGATTAAAGCCTTCACTGTTCATCTTGGCTTGTTGTCTTAATCAGCTACCCTGACACCTGGCAGCTCAGCTCTCTCGAGCTCAGCTTAGCTCCTGACAGTCTGGTGGAGTGATATGAGGACAAGCAGTCACCTGAGCCTCAGAAAAAAGAAGAATCCAGCAGGCTGCCATTTTCTCCTCAGTGCCCTTAGCACAACATGGCTGCCTCAAACCCCCAGCTATGTATGTTACAGTATTGGCCCTATGATGAGACCACTTAAATAAACACTGACCCTTTGTTCCTAAATCCAAATTCCACAGTGACAAAAAACACACTGGGTAAGATGACCACTTCTGTTTTGATCAGTTGCAGCCGGGGACTGACTGGGGAAGGGCCCCTTCATTTGCTGTGTAACAGCCACATTGTTAGTTTTCAAATGCAAAACAGACTATGTTACTCTCATGATTAAAATTCTCCAGTATCTTCTCATTGCATTCATTTAAAAAATTCTAATTCTTTTCCACGTCCTGAAGAACCCTGTCTGATTCAGTCCTTCAGATCTTTCCTGCTGAACCTCACACCCCTCTCCTCTTCCTTATTATTTTTTAGCCCTGCTGGCTTTTTTTTCTGTCCCTTGACCTGATCCAGTCTTGTACCCAGCCCCCAGCCTTCATTCTGGTTCTTTCTTTTGCATGAAACATGTTGCCATGTGATCCTGGCGTTGCTGGCTTCTTTTCATAATTCACATCTCTACTCCCATGAACGTCCCAGTCCTGGAGAGGCTATCCCTGGCCGGTCAGTCACTCCCTATCACATAATCTTAACATTTCTTTTTTACTATGATTATACTTTAAGTTGTGGGGTATGTGTGCAGAACGTGCAGGTTTGTTATATAGGTACAGATGTGCCATGGCGGTTTGCTGCATCCATCACCCTGTCATCTACATTAGATATTTCTTCTAATGCTGTCCCTCTGTTTCTGCTTTTGTGTTTAATATGCCTCATTCTTCCCTAACCCCCACCCGCTATGAGAAAACGTCAGCTCCACAACAGCAGGGATTTGGGGTTGTCTTGTTCACTATTGTATCCTGGTGCCCAGAACTGTGTCTGGCTTATATCATGTGATTAAGCAATAGATTTTGAAAGAATAACTGCTGAAATACTCACTATTGCCCATGAGGGTCAGTGGAGAGCCGAATCACAGAGAAAGAAGGCATTGGTTCTTGGGTGGGAAGACACAACGTTGGTGGAAGGCAGTTGTCCATAACATTAGACTATTAGCTGTGTCAGTATTTCTAAAAGAACTGGCAGTGAGTGGATTCCAGGAAGATGAATAAATGTTCTTTGAGAAAATTGGAGATATAAGCTTCGTCTTCACATTGCCCCTACGAGCCTGGAGACATTCACTTGCTGAACAGGAAACATAGGTAGTGTACACATAAAGCTGAAAGCTGTTAAATATCCCGCAATTCGTTCTCCTGGTTTAGTTTTAGTAGAAGCGTCTTTGAAATGTGACTCTTCTCTCCCTCTTATCCTCATAAAAACATCAATTATGCATGTAGGAATGCCAGTATTTCAATAGCCATCACTTTTTTGGTACCAATTAAGATGATTTGTTAAGTGAGTTTTACAAAATCCATGGTTACATTGGTTAGTTGGTAAGATGGGAGTCAGACCAGATAAACTGAAATACCAGGTTTTAAATATTCAACTGTAATTTCTTCATGAAAATATAAAAATCATTCCACTGAATCTCCCTCAACAGAAGCTGGATGCATTGCTGATTTCTGCCTGCTTTTCACTTAGTATCTGGCAAATGTTAAAACAAAACAAAACACAGAATATGTTGGATATATATATATATACCATCTGCAAATACATTATGCAATATACAGATCCCTAGGTATCTGCGGAGGATTGGTTCCAGGACTTCCCTCAGATATCAGAATCTGAGGATGTTCAAGCCCTTGATACAAATGGTGTAGTATTTTCATATAACCTATGCACATCCTCCCATATACCTTAAATCATCCCCACATTACTTATAATACAAATACAATATAAATGCTATGTAAATAATTGTTATAATGTATTGTGAAGGGAATAATGACAATTTTTTTAAGTCTGTTCATGATCAGTACAGACACAATTCTTTTTAGAATATTTGTGATTTGGGGTTGGTTGAACCCACAGATGCAGATCCCAGGCATGTAGAGGGCTGACTGTTTATGTGTATATTGCACACACACTAACTCTTCATTACTCTGCATCTTCCATACCTACCCTCACAGAGAATTTCTCTTCTGTGTATGGAAATTAGTAAGGGTCACACCTATATTTTACTAGCTATCTCTGATCATTATTTGTGGCCCCATATCATAAATGTCTCATGTACCTAAGTGATTTGTGTTTGATGTTCAGGAAGCCTCCAACTGCCAACCACTTCAGGGATGATGGCATCCCCATTTGCTAAGCAGCTTTCACACTCATTGGCCTCTAAAACTGAGCTGTTCCCTAAATCATTGCCCTGCTGTTGAGGTGGGTGGTTTTAGGATGAAGATGATCGAACAGAAGCTTTAGTGAATGAATGTTCCCCATCTTTCCTTTGCAAGGGAAATACATGCTCTAGGTCATTGTTCTTCTTCTTCTGGAGGAATTACAAATTTAACAATGAAAAACAAATGAAATAAGCCTGGTGATAATATCTTCTGTTGGTATAATGCTTTTTGATTCACATGCGTTTCCTGTATATAAACTTGCTCAGTCCTCATAAGGACCCTGCAATGAGGACAGAATAACAATCATAATTGCCCTTTTACAGGTGTAAAAGACAGATTCAGAAGAGCCAAGTGATTTGCTTAAGGTCACACAGCTATTAAATTGCAGAGCCAGGAAGAGAAACTCAACTTTTTATAAGCTCCTCATCCAACAAGTGTTTCACTAGACCTTTCATGATGCTTTTTCTTTGAGCAAAAGGCACATTATTTTCCCATCATTACCCTAATTGCAAATTTGCTAGCCTAGGAACACATTTTTTCTGAAACCTGAAGTGCCTTTTCATAACAGCATGAAGCGTTTTAGTTTCTAGGAGATACCTGGCGCTACCTGCTTCATTTAGGACTCAGAAGGCTAGGTTGGGAGAGGAGATGCAGTCTGCTCGTTATCCTTCCCTTTATAAGGATGTCAGCACCAACATGAAGTTGCAAATGAAAAACACAACCGTGGCTTGCATCTTGTCCTCACTCTCCACAGAGCTGTGTATAACCCAGCTGACTGCATTACTCAACCACGCCCCCTCCTGTACATTACCCATCAGCAAGTACACTGCCTCTCTTTGGCTGAACTTTGTCTCCTACGGCAAAGCATTGCCTTATCTTTCACAAGAGGCCACTGGGTGTGAAGGGATGTCAGTGTGCAGCTACCTCCAGAACACTACAGGTGCTCTTGGCTTTCCCTCTTTGCAGATTTCTCATGCATTTCTTCCCTGCATAGAGACAAATATCCAACTTGGGAAATGGGACTCAATGTGAAGTTAGGGGAACATGAGAAGGAGGAGCAAGAACCAGGAACCAGCAGGGGCAGATTTCTTTGAGGGCCGAGGTAGCGACCCAGTACAATTTTAAACACTTAAAAAAATCCGTGTCAACTGTATATCAGAAATGAGTTTTTAAAACCTTACACTGCCCAGGGCTGCCAATAGCAAAGAGTCCCTCAGGGCCAAAGCAGTTTAGCCTACAGTGCTCCCTAAGCTAAGAAAATCAAGTGTCTAAATGCATATCTTCACCTCTCCTAAAAATGGAAGGATACATAAGCCAATTTCTATTTTTGGTCATCCCACCAAAGTCAGCCAGATATGAGCTCCAGTTTTAATGTAACATTTCTTCCAATAAAAAAGGTACTTCTACTGTTACCAGATGTATATGAATATAGAAATATTAATAATATCAAGAATTACTTGTTGGAGGCCTATCTCTTCCAAAATAAACTTTGGAAAGTAAGATTCTAGTATTTGGGGAGATAATTTGTTAAAATTACTTTTAAAAGTGAAGTGAGCCATGCTCCTTTAGAATGAAAATACAAGATGTAAGATAATTGGTGTTGACTTCTTCACTTGGTAAGTGTTTTGTTAAGTGACTGCTTCTTGGCTGTTTTCATTACGTAGCGGGATTGCAAGGTCCCCCAATTTCACTGAGGCTCTTCCATGTTGGAAAACTGGTGAAAATGAGTTGGTTTATTGTGATGATAATGACAGCTTGTGTCAGACAAGAGTTCAGGTGTGAGTGGCTGAGATTGGGTAAGGGGTGTGAGGAAGGGTAGACTACCAATCTCTCCCTTCAAGAGCAAAGGGGGAACTTGTAAGGTTTCCTCCAGCCTAAACACAGTCCATACTTCTGGATCATGGTCCTCTGTGGTTTAACTATATCTTGACCTTCCTGCCTTATATCCTGCCCATCCCATCACAATTTTTTGCCATGTCCTTTTCAGACCTTCCTCTCTGATGCAATTAATCTGATTAATCAATGGACATCAAAAGTTTGTGAACATTACCATAGTCAGCTGTCTTGTGTGCCCACCTGCATAGGAGGTACATGTCTAGTAACTGGAATGCTGTGTTTGCCCCATCATCATCCATTCAGCAATGAGAACTTTCCTGGTTGAATCCATGCTGCCCCACCGACAAGTCAAGGATGTAGCATGTGATCATAATCAACTATTTTGTAAATTTTGAAGTGGCTGCCATGTCCATTCTATTGCAGATTGCTCAATTTCTCAGCCCCTACCTATTGTTAATCATAAAAGTTTGTCAAAATCAGAAAAATAATCTTATCAGGAAAAGGAAGGAAATGGCTGCTTTAATTGAATGAATGACTAGTAATGGAAATTTTGAACAAAGTCCAGATTATTTTTAGGTGGTGCATGAATGTCTAGTTATCTATAGTTGAAAAATCTGTCTTTTTTCCTTTCTTTCTCCCTCCCTCCCTTTCTTTCTTCCTCCCTCTTTCCCTTTCTTCCTCCTCCTTTCTTTTATTCCTTCCTCCCTTCCTTCCTTCCTTCCTTTCTTTTTTTCTGTGTTTTCCTTCTTTTCTTCCTTTCTTCCTTCATTTTTTTCCCCAAATCTTTTGTAAATCTCCAGCAAGATGTTCTTGTTGATTAGAAAAAGAGTAGTGGACTTAAAAAGTTGGAAGGTTTAGGGTTTGAAACTCAAGGCCCTGTGCTCATGAATGACCTTGGACAAATCATTTGAATTCTCTGTGTATCCTTGGGGATCATCCCCATCTTACAGATATGGAACTAATGTTCAAAGAGGGTCCCGTGGCTGAATGTGGCATAACTGGCAAGTGTAGAGCTAGACACATGCCTTCTGGGACCAAACACCATCTCTTAATCACCATTCTTTAATGAGAATAAAGTTAGGGTAATGAACACTAAAGACCTTGACTCTTAACAAATACTTCTTAATCCATGTTTAACCAGATACCTTCCCTACCTGTGCGTCTCCAGGTATGTTTCCATGTCATCCCTCTTGTGGGTGTTTTCTGAGCATTTTTATTCCTTCATTTAAAGCCCTGTGGATCAGTGTTTGTCTCCATTCCCAAATGCACTGTCTTCAGGAATGGTCCATAGAGCAAGGCAGATGGGGCCTGTGGGACTGGACCTGTGTTTCAACTGTAACAGTCCCACTTTCCTCTCTTTTATCTAGTGGGTTTCTACACAAAATTTAATTTGAAGAAAGCCAGCTTCTGCTTTTACAACCCCCTAAACACACAAACATATTTGAAACTCATAATCTTTGGCCAACCTTACTATGTTACTTAATAAAAATGTGAAGCCTGAGAAGTAACTAGAGAAAGAGAGTAAGCTTTGGAAACTAGAAGGAACATGCCGATAACGTAGCCGGGGAACCTGAACCAGGAGCAGACACTGGTGTCATTTAGGAGTGGGCAGGATAAATAACTTGTCCTTCATGTCTGGACTGAGATTCCAAATGGCAGGATCTTCATGATCAATAACAGGTGTCATGATGCCGCTCACAGGTTAAAATTTTGCTATTTTAGAAAGGTCTTTCCTCTTTGTTTACTGGATATATCAGTGTCTTTCACCTTTTTAAAAACGTTTTTTAATCCTTTCATTTCCTTAAAAAGGGATTGCATTCTTGAAAGGAATAAAAAAACTCAAGACCAGGATAAAATACAGTTAATAATTACCTCTTGATTATCACCATGCCAGTACACCGTGCCTCTCTCCGTTATTGCTATTCAACTTCTCTTGCCACCTTGGCACTGTGCCACTCATGGGTAGAACAGCTTGCTGCCCTGATGGAGTTCTCTTATAAACTCATGAGACAAAGTTCTCAGATTTTTGGTAGACACTGTCCTTTTCACAAGCTTAACTCTATTCCAAGCCTCTAACTTACCACTTTATTTTTGAACAAGTCAGATTTTCACCTCTCACGTAACAAGAAGTCTGGAGGTAAGTGGTTGATGGACCGTGGCTCATGAACTCAAGGATATCTGGCACTGAAGTCAGAGTCTCTGAGATGGTCTTCCTCTACTCAGGTTTGATTATAAGATGGTGGCCACAGCTCCAGGCTGCACACCCTCAATCAAGGCAGGGAGAAGGGGGAAGGGTACTCTCTTATTATCACTGTAAGTTGTACTCTGCTACACACGACAGTGGACATCCTTTATACTCCCTCGTTGCAGCTGACAGACTTTTCCATAAGTATATGTGTCCCTTGGTGTAGCAAAGGTAAATTTTACACATCAATCAACATTGAGCAATCTATTCATGCCCCAGAACATCACTGCTTATATTACAGTGGTATTTCTTATTGTCCTGAAAGTGGAGTGATATATGCAACTTACTCCAGAAACAAAACAAACAAACAAGAAACAAAAGAAGGCCAGGCAAGTCTGGGGATGCAGCTTAGGTTCAAATGCCTTTGCATGAGCTGGTTCTTGCTGACTGCTCTGATTCACTTCTTATCTTTCCTGTAGTTCAATGCCATTTTGTCACCCTGGACTGCTTCCTGCCCAAGCTTGTTCTTGACACACAGTCTTTATACCTGCCATCCCCATTGCTTGAAATGTGCTTCCATGACTGTAACATGATTGGCACTCCAGCATTCATTCTCAGCTCAGGTGTCACTTCCTCTTGGAAACCCTCTGTGACTACACCACCCCTTAGCTTGCCCTCAATCACAGCAGCTTAATTCATTTCTTCATTTCACTGTCTGAAATTTTCTGGCTTTTTTGTTGGTTTTCTCTCTGTGATTCCTAATAGAATCTAAGTTCTATGACTGCCAGAACAGTGCCTGTCCTATTTATTACTCACCTCAAGCACTTACATGAGCACCGGAACATGGGTTGAATGCATGAGAAAATGAACAAACAATTGTCATCCAGGAGATGCCCAAGGTTTAAGTTATTTCAGGAAAGGTGGAGGCTTATGGAAGAGCAGCATTTATTTATGAAAACACATATAGCACCCTCAGGCCATAACAATGTGACAGAGGTCTTAGGTTAACTTACGGCTCTGTGTGTGCTGGTCAGGACACGCTTAATACGATCTCCCTTACAGAGATGGGTGGAGCAAGTCTATTATTTCAGGGTCCTTGATGCAGCCATTTGAGCTGTTCTTGGCAGCTAGTTTATGCATTCATGATTTAAGACAGAATGACAAAGCCATTTATACATAAAGAAAAACAAATCCTCGAATGCTCTTCAGTGTATTGTCTTCCAAGAGAACCCTTAGTTCTCACTACCTGCCAAACAAGAGCTAGCGCCAAAGAGATGTAGAAATAAAAGACTCAAAAGGAGTAATAGAAGAAAGGATTAGAATGGAGCAGCATTTCCTGATTGCAACACTGCAGGCACAAGCTTTTGGCCACTTTGTTCTTTCTGGTGAAGACAACGCAAGGAACAAACAAAGATGCTGTGATTCATTGAAAACTCAAATAAAATGGCAAGTCATTTCATCCAGAGTAGATTATCTGACAGAGTGACATCTTTCTGATCATGAAACTTTTAAGCATTTCCCACCAGCCAAATGAGCTCTTCACAGTTTTGTTACCTGAGCAATTGTCCATTTATGAGTCCTTTTCCATGAAGAACGTGTTCTCTGTATCCCTGCCAATATGCCAGAAGCATGGCAACATGTCCTCTGTGTTGTGGCAAAGCCAAGAGTACCAGCCATCTTGGCAAACAAAGAGCTATTGTCTATATCTAGGAGCTTATTAGCATTTGGTGCCTTCCTTGAGCCGCAGGTGAGTGGCCATGCAAGTGCCCACGTGTAATAAACAAACAAAACCAAAACAAAACAATACCATGTACCTTGATTTCTTCTTCCACACCCCTTTACACAATCAATCAACGTTCACCCAAGAGCACTTTACAATAAAAGCATGTCCTAAACAAAAGCAACAATAGCATGTAATAAAAATGGAGCTAGGACTGAAAGGTGTTAGCTTACATTAAAGGGAAAAGCTGAAAAGGAAAATAAAACAAAACGCCAACCAAGTCTAAGGTTCTTTTGAGTTCCAGGGCAGAGAATTCTAAAAGCAAGAGTAGTTCTTGGATAGAAGACCCAGTAAAAGTGACAAGATCAGCTGGGCACAGTGGCTCACACCTGTAATCCCAGCACTGTGAGAGGCCCAAGGCAAGCAGATTACCTGAGGTCAGGTGTTCGAGACCAGCCTGGCCAATATGGTGAAATCCTATCTCTACTATAAATAGAAAAATTGGCTGGGCATGGTGGTAGGAGCCTGTAGTCCCAGCTACTTAGGAGGCTGAGGCAGGAGAATCACTTGAACCCAGGAGGCGGAGGTTGCAGTGAGCCAAGATTGCGCCATTGCACTCCAGCCTGGGCAATAAGAGCAAGACTCTGTCTCAAAAACAAAAAACAAAAAACAAAAACGGTGACAAGGATCAAGACATATGATGTTTCTCTTATCCCCAAAAAGAAAAGAATAAAAATTGCTCAAAGGAGAGAAAACAAACAAAAACAACAGAAAAAAGTCACACGAATATGGTTACAAGACAGTTCTTAATGGAATTGGGCAATGAATTTGCTTCTAGGATTGGGGGCCGTAAGCGGAAGTGAGAACAGTCAAATGAGAAGAGGTTTCGTCACAAATACTCAAACGCTTGAGGTTACACATATCTGAATTTTAACAGCTTAAAAATATATGTGATTGAGAATGTAATTTTTGACTTGATTGCAAAGATCTGCATGTGAGATTTTATAGCCTGGGGTAGGGAGAGGAGAAATTGTAACGTTGCGAATTCTAGATGATTCTGGTCATTTTGTGATATGATTTATATGCTGGTTATTTGTATGCTTTTGTTTGCTTAAAAGAAAAAAATAACAAAATTCAATCTCCCAGTAAGTGCTAGTGGAAAAAATTGGTGAAGGAGGAGGAAAAAAGGTATATAGACCATTTTGTCTTCTTAGCCACCTGTTCTCAATTCTCATTTTTCTTCTCAATAAAAACTCCAGTCAGGTTGTATTTTGATGCCTGTCACTCCACATTCATCAGGTGACAAGACTGTTCTAAACTAATACATTTAGCTCTGGATGTGTGGCCTGCGGAAGGCTCCAGAATCTTCCCGTTCATGCTGATATTGGGGCTCAGAACCTCACCTGATATTGCCCCATTTCTGTATGTACCAGTCTCCTTGCATTATTTCATCTGGCAAAGTCAATATAAGAATTAATAATAGCTTTCCAATCTACAAATAAAAGTATGCCACTTTAAATTTTTGGCAGTGAGCTGGCATTTTGTCATTTAATCATTTCACATCATTACACTGCAATATGGAATGTAATGACATGACACTCGTAAATGACAAACACTTGGTCTCCCTTGTACAGGAAGAAATAATGTAATAGGAAGCAAATTATATCCTTAAAGGTTGCCAGAGTTTCACTCCCACAATTTGGGATTAAGATACTGAGCAGATACAAGGTGAAGAAAAGGAGAATCTCTCCTACAGATGTCCTGGGTAAGACACAACATGGTAAGTGAATGATCCCCATCCAGAAATGGACAGAACATTCCTAACACTGTAAACATCCTTTCCTACCAGGGACTCATGCAGAAAGCTGTGCACAAGATTATTTCTTATACTAAAGGCCTACATGAGACGGGGTGAGGGGGAAAACTGTGGTTGACAATCACCATTTTTTGTTTGTTTTATAATTCTGTTATTATTTGCTAAAAGTGGTCAGCCCCTGCTTACTACTTGCTCAAATTTTACACTACTAAAGGAGTTTTGCAAAATGGCCTCCCTAGTTAATTCTTCGTATTCTTGCAAAGCTCCTCCCTCACAGAACTGGAAACCAGGTCTCTTCCTTCTGCAATATCTTAAATTCGCCATGTTTGCTATAAAGCTCACAATTTTCTAGCACAAACTTGTTTCCTTCTAGTATTTACTGTCTGGACACACACCACCCCAGCCATCCCATTGTATAATCAAAAAACCTGAGAGGTATCCTGAATCATCTATTTCCCTGACCACCTTCATCTCCAATCTTTCCAGGAGGTGAAGGTGGTCAGGGAAATCTTTCCAGAAAGCATAATGAACACTAGTCCAGCAAGGACTTCAATCCATCAGAAGGGGCCCCAGGTGTAAATAACTAGTCTTCCCCAACTGGAGACTTCTGGTCAAATCCTGCATCGCTTCCTGTTGGTTTACCTTCCAAATAACACTCATTCCACCTCTCTCCTTTACTGAACTCTCTGAATCTAAGCAATCTTCCTCTCTCACCTGCAGAACCACTAGAACTTACTCTTTTCCATTATATTTCATCCAACATAACTGCATCCCCATAATCATTATCCATGCAGCAATTAGAGAGCTCTGAAAGATGCAGATATGATCTTTCCTGCAACCACTTAAAGCCCTTCAATGCATGTCCAGTTTGCTTCATGGCATCTGCAAACAGTGTGTCAGCTTTAGCAGCTTGGCCTTCTGTCATACGATCTCAGCCCATGTTTCCTGTGTTCCAGAGCCACTACCTTTTCTAATTTTTTTTCATTTCTCTTACTCATTTTATCCCCTCTCTCCTATGGGCTTTTATACCTGCTGACCCATTTGTCTGAAATATTCTCTCCACAGTTCACCTTTGACTTGGATTCATCTTTTAGGATGACTTGTGTCATCCCAAGAAGGAATGGCATGGGTCGTGTTTCTTAATTGTCACTTTCTTAGGACCTTTGAAGCATATAATCTCAGTTTGTAGATTCAGGATCATTGATGCAAAATCTTCCGATTAGACTGTACCTTTTATGACAGGGACCTAATATTTTTGCTCTTTATTATATTTCCAGCTCTAGCAGAGAACCCAGCACATAGCTGTCACTCACAGTCAGTCAACAGATATGAACTATTTGTCCAAGGAATAAATCAGTAGAGAATCTGATGTTTTACCCACATCATTTGGGTCCCACTCTTGCTATGGTGCTTTCTAGTCTTATTTCTCTAAAGTGAAAATATGATTTGCAGAAAAATTCTAAACTGATAATGGATTCCTCCATCATGCAGAGACATTGAGGTCATGGTACTTCCTCCATCGTTTTGTTCAAGAAAGTTTCTGGTCATCTTAACCCCATGCTTTGTTATTAAAACCTTACACCAGGGAAAAGTGGACTTTCAGAATACACAGGTACTGTTGACCCTAGTGTGTGATGGGAAGGGATAAGTTAATCAGTACTTCTGAACCCCAAGAATATAAGGCAATTCTCAAAGTTGCCTAGTGAAAATCCTTCACTATGGACTTACTATGTGCATCATGGTGAGAAGCCAGGGCAATGGTCATTAACTGGGCTGATTTTGCTCCCTTGTCCCCAGGGAATATTTGGCAGTCTCTGAAGACACTTATGGTTGTCACAACTGTGTGGAGGTTGCTGCTGGCATCCAGGGCCTGGAGGCCAGGCCTGCTGTTAACCATCTTGCAATACTCAGGATGGCCCCATCACCAAGAATGATTTAGCCCAAAATGTCAACAGTGTTAAGGGTGAGAAATGCCGGTTTAGGGCATTTAGAAATCTCCCAACTCACTTGAAGAGACTAACAGAGCCTATTTTGCAGGGATGTTTCTGAAGAGTCCACAGTAGGCATTTTCTGCTGGCGTAGACTTGGCTTCTTCTAATTTTCAGTATTAACAGTCTCCAAAAAGGCAGGAATCATGGGACAGAGACACATTAGAAAAAGGCTGGGGGCAGAGAGTGCTTTGTAAATATTAACCCAGCTGTGGAGGCCACATGTATCTTTGAGTTATGACCTGATAAGGGTTTTGAGAGCTTGCCAACTTCATGTTCAAGAAAAACACAGAAAAAATTGAGCTGATGATATCCCTGATGCAATTTCCCTTTAAGCACAGCCTCATAAATACCAACTATAGAGTCCAACTGAACTTATTGGAAATTTCCCAAAAACCTTGGAAAATAGACAAGTGCAGGTGGTAAGATATTTACTGAAATGAACTGTCTGTGAATGAAAAATATGTGAGCAAAATAGATATTTTATCTGTCATTTTATTCACAGAAAGAGATCCATTAAGTTTCTCCATTTCATTCTGCTCCTGTTTGGTGAAAGCACTTTAAACTAGATCTTCATTTTCCCTTTAAAAAAATCAGTATGGAAAATAGGGGACTCGACACCCGCCCCCTCCACTCTGCTGCCAAGAAGAAAACAAAAAAAGAAAAATAAATTTTTTAAAGCTTGGAAGAAACTTCTGAAAATACACAACATGACTTATTACTGAATCTCTATCTTGTAGGTAGAATGGAAAAAAAGAGGGAAACTGATGTTTAAATAGAATTTTAAGGTCCTTTTGACCGTGTCCAGGCAAGTAGAGTTGGTCACTAAAAATCTATATTCTTAATAAGCCAGAAAGTCCTGCAATGAATTAGTATTAAATAACAATCTATAAATATTTACTGAACAACTTTTA
Source organism: Cacajao melanocephalus (assembly GCA_963573385.1). NCBI lineage: Eukaryota > Metazoa > Chordata > Mammalia > Primates > Pitheciidae > Cacajao > Cacajao melanocephalus. The sequence continues at coordinate 21,138 of CAUYLG010010739.1, read as the reverse complement.
TATGCAAACTGCTCTGCCTAAGCTAAAAGAGATTTCTTAAAATGAGTAAATCATGGAATCTGACCTCAAAGAACTTCACCCTATTTTTGAAGAAGGAGCATTTACATGTAGATAGTTAAATTACAATGTTATTAGTTAAATTTTCTTTTTATTTATTTATTTATTTTTAATTGCATTTTAGGTTTTGGGGTACATGTGAAGAACATGCAAGACTGTTGCATACGTACACACATGGCAGTGTGATGTGCTGCCTTCCTCCCCATCACCTATATCTGGCATTTCTCCCCATGCTATCTCTTCCAAACTCCCCACCCCGTGCTGTCCCTCCCCTATTTCCACCCTACAGACCCCAGTGTGTGATGCATTAATTAAATTTTCTATCTCAGTGCAATTAAATTACCTTTTTCAGCAAAAGAAATGAATTGCTTAAAATATATACACACAACTTTCAGAGTGAAACAGTTAAAGCCTTCCCACTCAATGTTTGATTTTTGAGATCTTGCACAGGCAATTTTGGGGTTGGGAGCATTACTGAGTGAGCAATAAAATACATAAAACTCTACTCATTGAGTGGTAGTTGTCAATTTCCCGGGAGCCGGCATCCACTTTTCAGCTGCCTCATGCTTCTGAATTGCTCCACATTCAGTCATTCATAAATATTTACTGGGTTCTTACCATAAGGGAGGCACTGTCCCAGAAGCTGGAAGTATTCTGGAGCTGGCTTGCACTACCTTGCAAGGGTGAATTTGTGCATCTCTTTCCAAGCCTACATCTTGTGACATCATATTGGTGGCTTGAAATTGGACATGGTTGAAATCTTTACAGCCCAGAAACCAGTCATGGCTTTTTCTTCTCTCTTTTCTAGAGAGTTGGTTGTTAAATGTTTACCAGCACACCACTGGGTATGCTGAGAACTAAATAAAGTTCCTGTTTTTATGAAACGTACAATGTAAAGGGTCATACAGATAAACAAATAAATATGTTATAAACTATCAGGAAATGCTAAGTGCTATGAATAAAGATAAAACAGAGTAAAGGATTAGGAAGTGGTGTGAGGTAGAGGCCTCTATTTTGTGGTTGGTGAAGGCCTCTCAAACAAGGAGGCATTTGAGATGAAAGGGGTGAGGACCTGAAACACGTTCTGTAGATATGTATGTTTCCCAGGTAGTTCGCTGACATCAAGGTGGAATCATGATTGAAAAATAATCCAGCGAAGCTTCTGAATCAAGAAGTAGCACACATATTTTGCGATTACTAACCAACTTAGTAAACTGATCTTTGAGAACAGTCACCTGATGCTGTTGGGTGAAGTCTAGTCAGGAAAAATGATATCAGACTTGGCAAAGTGAAACAACTTAACTGGGGCTGACCAAGACCCAGTCTGCAAGGGCCTTATAAAAACCTTCCAATTTACAGCAGGGTTCTCCATTCCTTCCCTTCTCCATCATCCCGCACTTTCACTTGATTGACTCAGTAGCTGGATTTCTGAAAAGCAGCAGATGATTTGCAAATGTTTACATCACAGTGCTTTTTAAAGAAATCATTTTAATTCAAATGTAAGATAAATCCTTTCTTGTCCCATAAATTGTTTTAAAACTTTGGATTACAATGGACATCCAAGGCCTCCCCCAATATTTTGATTAATTTTCCAGATATTCATGTTTTGGGACCTTTTCTATATTTTGAGATCCTGGTTCCTCAGCTGTAACTTCTTCCCTGGATAAGAGAAGTTTGTAGGAGTTGAGCTAAACACAGTTAAGAAAGGCTTATGAGAGAATGCATGATATGAACTGATTCATGGAAATACTACAAATCCCAATAAAATGGCTATTATTTTAAAATGTTTCCTATGCAGCTCGTGTACAAGGAAAGCTATATAGACATTGGCATAGTAAATACAACTCTGTGAGATAAATGTTCTAAATCCATTTCACAGTTGAGGACGTTGATGTTTAGAAAGGTAGTGTGTCAACCATCAGGTCAAATATCCAGTGTACTGTACAGGTGGGATTCAAACCCAGATCTCTGCTTCCAAAATTTGTTTTGTTTCTAAGCTGTGCACCAACACTTCTCACAAAAACAAGATTTTGAGCTTTGAATAGTCACATGAGTTGACCTTGAATATTAATACTTTGTTCTTTTACCTTCCTCGTTGTTTTTCTTCACAGTTTGAATGAAAGCTTTCAAGCTGGAATATACTGAGATAGTTGACACTTGGCCTTATTGTAACTTTCTGTTTCAAACTGTGTGGCTTCTGACTACCCGCCTGCATTGGTTAGGGGAGGCTACTTCCAAATTTGGCAAAACATGCCTGAGTCCTTATGGTTTGCTACAAGGGACTACATCTATCCAGAACAAAGCAAGAGGCAAAGTTACCAAAAAAGACATTGAGGCTGGTGGGAAGAACAGTGCTAAGTTTAGAAGAAGCTTGATAAAGATACTTTACCTGTACTATAATCAAGTTCGTATTTCTCCATCTTGTTAATAAAAATCTTAAAATAAAACCTTGGCCAGGTGCGGTGGCTCACGCCTGTAATCCCAGCACTTTGGGACGCCTGAGGTGAGCGGATCACCCGAGGTCAGGAGTTCGAGACCAGCCTGGACAACATGGTGAAACCCCATCTCTACTAAAAATATAAAAATTAGCTGGGCATGGTGGTGGGCACCTATAGTTCTAGCTACTCGGGTGGCTGAGGCAGGAGAATTGTTTGAACCCTGGAGGCAGAGGTTGGAGTGAGCTGAGATCATGCCACTGCACTCCAGCCTGGGTGACAGAGCAAGGCTTCATCTGGAAAAACAAAACAAACAAAACAAAACAAAAAAAAACTTTCCAATGCTATGAGAACATCAAAAATTTAGAAACATAACAGCTTCTTACTCTACCAGACTGGTCACTCTTACCAAGAGAATGAGGTTAATTTGATATATTCTATTCTCTTTGACTCTATGTTGGCTTCCAATGGTCATTGGTTTTTTTATAGTTGGTCAGCATCATTGCCTATGTTTTCTATAATATAGTTGGGGATGTGATATGGTTTGGCTATCCCCACCCAAATCTCATCTTTAATTGTGGCTCCCATAATTTCGACATGTTGTGAAAGGGACCTGGTGGGAGGTAACTGAATTATGGGAGTGAGTCTTTCCCATGTTGTTCTTGTGATCGTGAATAAACCTCATGAAAGCCAATGGTTTTTATAAAGGTGAGTTCCCCTACACACGCTCTCTTGCCTGCCACCATGTAAGACGTCCCTTTGCTCTTCCTTCATCTTCTGCCGTGATTGTGAGACCTTCCCAGCCATGTGGAACTGTGAGTCCATTAAACGTTTCCTTTATAAATTACCAAGTCTCAGATATGCCTTTATTATCCATATAAGAATGAAATAATTCAGGATGAAAGTTAGAATCACTACTCTGTAGTCTCGAAAATGGCACTGTCCAATATGGTAGCCACTAGCCACATGTGGCCATTTAAATTTAATGAAAATTAAATAAAATTTAAAAATTAGTACCTAGTCATACTGGCCACATTTCAAGTACTCATTATCTGCATGTGGCCAGCGGCCATCATATTGGATCACACAGATGCAGTAACATTTCCACCTTTACAAAAAGTTCTATTGAACAGCACTATTCTGGAGTGCAACTTTACTTTCAGTTTAAAGAAAAAGATGTTTAACCAACCCTAAGCTTCTGACTTCTTCAGCTTTCCCTAAAATTTCTCCAATATATATAGTGAGGGATGAAGGGAGGGAGTACTTCACAGAAGTTAAGATTGTGGGCTTTGATGTCAGACCTGCATTTAAGCTCTGGCTCTGCTGTCTGTTTTCTGTTTGACCTTAGTTGTATCTCTTAACCCATCTAAGTTTCACTGTGTGAAGCTTTAAGAGAGAGATAATAGTAGTACTTGCCTCACAGGGCTGTTGGGGAAATTAAATGAGATATTCCACACAAAGTGTTGAGTCACAGTCGGGTGCTCCGTAACATATTACCATTTGTGCTACTGTCAATCATTTTAATTCACCAGTGTGGCAAAAATGAGAATGCCCAGCCTATAGTCCATAGCCTCCTCTCCTTTCCCAGTTTCTTTGCAGTAATGCTGGTGATGTGACGAGTGCTCTTTGAGGGATATAACATATGTCGCTTCTGGACAGAGGAAGGCAAAGCCCCATGTCATCTTCCACGTTCTTTCATTTTCTCTGACAGCCATGGATAAGGGATGTGGGCTCAGCTACCAGTCACAGGGATGGAGTAACTTGGATCACCAAGTCATGGCATAGGGTTGCTCTGTAAAGTTGTTTAACCTTCAGAGGACTTTGTGTGACCTTAAACTTTATAAACTAAGTCACTGAGATTTGGAGATGGTCCATATCTATATTGGAAGGATTGAATTCACTGGAGGCAATTAGGTCATCTCTGATCATAGTTCATCTATCTAGACCTCCTCAGCTAAACCTATTGAGGCTGGTTAATATATGGTTATATTAATTGATGTGCTTTGTATTCTTGGACTTGCCTTTTCATCTTTTTTCAAAGTAAGCCAGGAGTCCATTGTTCCTTAGAGAAGAGTCAAAGTAGCAAAAATGTGGAGAATATGCACTTTTGTGTTTCAAAATTCTGGACACGTGAGTGTTTGAAAACCTCAATGAGAAAGTATAAAGTTTATGTCATAACTGATTTATTGGGAATAACAGATGAAGATCTGGATTTTCTCATTGCCCAGCTAGTTTTAGAGTCTCTAGACTTGTGATGTGGACCAGAAGGGAGCAGCAAAAGTATTGCTTAGGATCCTTCGAAAGAGGTCTGAGCTCCAGTTCTGCTACCTAGAATCTGAATGACAACCAAGTTACGTAAGCTCTCTGGGTTTCAGATTCCTTAGCTGTAGAACTGAGAATGAAAACATGTCAGAAAACTCTTAAGGTGCTAGATGATGACAGTGTAGACCAGCTCTTCTAGATATAACTTTTGTTGATGGTAGAAGTATTCTATATCTGCACAGCCACTCACCATATGTGCCCACTGGGCACTTGAAGTGTGGCTAGTACAACTAAGGAATTGAATTTTTAATTTTAGTGAATTTTGATTCATTTAAAAGGCCACATGTAGCTAGTAGCTAACATCTTAGACTGCACAGGTCTAGACTAAATTCCTCCCCATCCCCATGAGTTTGCTCTACAAATGCCCCAGAAACTAGACACGTAACTGTGAATTGACTGAAGAAGCATGAATTGATGAGAATTGTTTCTTCCAGCCAGCACAGCAGCATAAAAGCTTGCTATAAAAATTAACTTTTTGGCCAGGCATGGTGGCTCACGCCTGTAATCTCAGAACTTTGGGAGGCCAAGGTGGGCGGATCACAAGGTTAGGAGTTCAAGACCAGCCTATCCAATGTGATGAAACCTTGTCTCTACTAAAAAATACAAAAATTAGCTGGGCATGGTGGCGAGTGCCTGTAGTCCCAGCCACTCAGAAGGCTAAAGCAGGAGACTCGCTTGAACCCAGGAGGTGGAGGTTGCAGTGAGCCGTGATTGTGCCACTGCACTCCAGCCTGGGCCACGGAGTGACATTCCATCTCAAAAAAAAAAAATTAATTTCTTATTGAAAAATAACATTTCTTTCACACTTGGTTTGGGAATCCTCTCTAGTGCCTTAAAATAGAGACCTATTTTCTGAGAATAATTGAGAGCCCAAATGAATTAAAGTGCTGGCTTTATTCCTCCGCATCCGGCTTCTATTGGTAACTTTCACACTAGCCAGGAAATCTGTTTGTAAAGCTGAGCGACTGGTTGTTATAGAGGGCTCAAGCCTCATGATTACATGTGGCCCCATCAGCCCCTAAGCACTGGCATGTAGCCACTTGCTCACGCCCACCACCAGATGCCCAAAGAAGCTCCAACTCTTTGATTTAATTGTTATCCTCCTCTTTCTGCATTTTAATCTTCCTTACATTGGCTCACTCCCTTAGACAGATCTGAGGCAGAGAATAATTGTCCACCATGAGTCACTCTTACAGGAAAAGGAGAAAGATAAAGTAACAAAGAGAAGGAGAGGCACATGTGTTTATGTTTCTCAGTTCTCCATGGTTTGATTAAAATTGTTCATGGAACAGAAAGAAAACGTTGCTCTACTAGCTGTCATCACTAAGTGCGTCTCTCTGTCTTTTGGTAACAAGGCATACTAAAGCAGGAGGGCTAATGGCCTCCTCCCTCCCAGGCCTGGAATTCCCTATGACCTGGGACTTGGCAAGCTCTTCCCCTTTAATCAGTCACAGTGTTCCTGAGACTCCTCCTCTTCCAGGAAGACCTCCCCAGGCAAAGGAGAAAAGCAATAGCAGCCAATTGCCCTTTGCAATCCATCACCCACCCTGACCCTCCCTCCCATCCGTTTGTGCTTGTGGTACATAATAGCTATTAATTCACTTATCTACCAAATAAATTAGACCTTGTGTTTGTCTCCAACTTGAAAGCTCATAGAGAGAAGAAGAACATTCGTAAATTCTGTATAGCACTCCATTAGACAAGTGGATTACATCCTCATTTTTCTTACCCCAACACTGCTGATGGATTATGTACATTTGCCATGATACACTCTGATTTTGATGCTCACTCCCCCAATACCCACATAAAAAGATAATCTGCAGCTGAATAAAGAAGGTAATTTTTGACATGGTATTTTAAAAGTGCATTATAACAAGTGAGGGTATAGCTCAGGTAAGGAAGACTCTGGGTGCTAGATCATTTCCCTGGGATAACGCTAACTCCTTACCTTTTTCTACCACTAAAGAAAGTATATCAGTTTAATTGTATTAAGTGTAAATTTGCCTCCACAAAGCTGAAGAGAAAGACAGAGATAGAGATAAGAGTGACAGTACCAAAGACATAACCTGTAAACCCCTCACATCTCTAAAACTTAAAAACCGTAAACACACTTATTTAGTATTTTAGTCGCATTAACACATTTGCAACAAATCTTATAACCGATTATGATGTGGTGGAATGTTTCAGAAAAACAACTATAAAGAAAGAAAGAAAATAACTTCTTTCCATGTGGTGAGGTCCTCAGGCCTGAGGTGGATTTTTATTACTCTTCCATCCCCCTGAGCCTGGTAGAGTCCAGAGTGCAACATAACTACTTTTAAATGTTTATTGAACTGATATGAATTCAACTAAAGTGTTCAACACTATTCATGAACTATTGTGTGAAACATGGTGCAGTGCATATTTGCAAGAATGTTGAGTACTGTTCTTATCCAAAAAATAAGGAAATGGAGGTGTAGAGAGATGAAGGCATTTGCCTTATGTTTTAAAACTTGAATTTAGTGGACTTGGGATCAATCCCAGCACTGAAACCCCCTAATCCATGTATTCCCACTATACCATGCTAGCTCAATGAGGGCTTTGCACAGAGTATGCATACAAGCATTTCTGGGGCTTTTTGGTCCCTGATGCCGTTTGGGTCTTCGGATGTTTAAAGGAAGGAAAGATTGCATGAAGGGTAATGATACCCTGCACATTCCCATTTGGAAGAGGCTCTTTGTTGACACCTGTTTTCATCAAAATGGATTATGTATTTACCCAAGGGTGGTGCCTTCTTTATAGACTCTTAGCTTCCCAAAATAAGTATATTGACCTGGTAAAGTGCTTAATTTTACCTGAGTTACTTGCCCTTTTAATTTCCAAGACTTCTTTTATATTTTTAATAAACATTTTGATGTGCTCAATGCTCTGAATGAAAATAGTTAATCAGGCAAACGAAGAAATAAAATGAGTTAAGGACCAGAAGTGTCGATATCTGTGAATCCGGCTAATTTCATCACGATTGGTGGTGATTAAGTGGGTGATATATTACTGCAGTGCAACTTGTGTACGGTATGCCTTTTTATCCCCTTCCCCCTCAAGTGTAAAGAGCTTTACTGAGGGAGCTGATTACAAAATCAATACATGCTTATTATTTTTAAAAATATACAGAAGTGAATGAAGTAGAAAGATAACACTTTCACCTACAAATTCCCTTCCCTAGCCCCTCTAGAAAAAAATAACTTCAAGCAACTCACGTATATCCTTCTGAGCCTTTTTATTAATGTGTACTCTAAGGATACGGAAATGACATTTTAATGGACCTGCTCTTTTTATTTAAAATTTCTCTTGAGTGTCTTACATATACCTCCTATATAATATGTGTAATATAGATTTAAGTGTGTATATATGTATATGTGTTTGTATGTGTGCATATATGCATACGTGTTTATACACACATACACAGACAACTACTCACACCTACACATATACTGCATATACACACAGGTATACACCCATTCCCAATTGATGAGCATATGTATATTTTTTAATTTTCTGTGTTACAACCTCTGCTGCGTTATTTGTCCCATACATATATCACTTTACAATTGTTTGATTACTCCTTTGGGAAAAGTTCCAGGGAGTAGAATTATAAAGTTGCATTTTAGTAATTTTAATATTTTAAAAATTAAACATCTACTTTTATGTGGCAGAGTAATGATAAATCATGCACCCTTGCTTAACATATTTAAATCCTAATAAACTTTTTGGAAAAAAAAATCAGTTTCTAAATCAGAGATAATGTACAGAGAATGTCTAGTATAGTGCCTGGCATACGGGAAGCACTCAAAAAATGTTAGTTGTAAAAACAAACAAACAATGTCAGAATGTGATGGGACCCCTTGTTTACTGCAAATTAACTCTGGGGGAGGATTTACCCAGACAGCCTGGCTCAACAGAAGCCATAAGATAAACTGGATCCCATCGATCACAGCCCCACCCCTGCCCAGGAGCTGCTGCTGCCTCTGTGTACCCATCCCCACCCCCAAACAGACACATCCATCACGCACCATGCAGAGTTTATCTTCAGTGCCAGGATGGCAGCAGGAATGGGCAGAGTCTCTGGATGAAAAGCCCTGAGTTGCACATCTGTGTATGTGGGGAGGGACTAGAAGCTTGGAATATATTTGTCTTGATTTTCCCAGCAATCATCAGGCAAATACTCCAAATGCAGCATTTATGAAGTAAAGGCATCTCACACGTGCCATCCAAGGCTGTTCCTCAAGTGCTTTATACATTATTTCAGATCCAAGGAGTAGAGTCAGCTCTTACCCCAGGCAAAATAGGAAGAAGTTTTTCCCTATGAATCCTTCATCTCATGCTTTTCTTTTTTTTCATCTTTGCTTCCAACAATACCACAGCACCTGCAGCCGAGACTCCAGATCTTTGTCCTTTGCTGACCCAAATATAACAGTTCTGTGTTCTGTTCGAATGGAGTTCTGGTGACGATCAGTTTAATCTGATAAAGTAACTCAAGATCAGGTCCCAAGAGCAGACTGCATTTTGATGAGTTTCCCCTTCCCAATTAAAAGGTACTTGCTCTCAATTTCTTAAAAGAGGAAATACCAGGCTCTGCAGCGGGGCTGGCAGAGGAGCAAATTTAGAAAAAGAATACTTTTCTTTGATATCCTAAAATCATACAGTCTATATGATGTCACAATCTGTCTCTGTGCCCAGTGGCCCTGGAAAAAGAGTGTTCTACATTCTCGGAGGGATTTAAATGTAGACTAAAAGGCTCCTGAATTGAAGCTTCTTGCTAATACTCCAGTTTCCTGTTGTAATTTTAGACACAATTTATCTCAAACTTTACCTGGAGTCAAGATACAAAATTAGTCTTAGTGACAAACTGAGGATAGACTCTCAGACAAGAATAAGGGTCTTGATGATGGCAATAATCTCTGACCATTCTTGTGTCTGTCTCCATTTCCCAATTTGAGACCTCCCTAATAATAATATGTAGTGGAGTAAGTAAAAGGATGGAAATCAGAAAACTAGAAGGAGATGCTGCCTCTATCCCATTTTCATTGGGGGATTCAGGCAAGTCATTCACATTCATTTGAGCCCCTGTTTCCTCTTTCCTACTCTTGTTTCATCAATGGTATCTGGGAGTTGGTTCAAATGATAGAATCAATCTGAAAGTAGCTTGGTTAGTATAAATTGATTACGAAGTGTTATTCACAATAGCAAAGACATGGAATCAACCTAAATGCCCATCAATGGCAGATTGGATAAAGAAAATGTGGTACATATATACCATGAAATACTATACAGCCATAAAAAAGAATGAGATCGTGTCTTTTGCAGGAACATGGATGGAGCTAGAGACCATTATCCTCAGAAAACTAACACCGGAACAGAAAACCAAATCCTACATATTATCACTTACCAGTGGGAGCCAAATTATGAGAACTCATGAACATAAAGAAGAAGAAAACAGACACTGAGACTACTTGAGGGTGAAGGGTGAGAGAAGGAAGAGGAGCAGAAAAAATAACTATTGGGTATTGGGATGAATATCTGGGTGATGAAATAATCTGTACAACAAACCCCCGTGACACAATTTTATCTGTGTAACGAACCCTCACATGTACCCTTGAACCTAAAATGAACGTTTTCAAAAACAAGTGTTAGTTTTGTCATTTTCATTGTTACTATTATTATTACATCTTCAGTGAAACAAACACAAAAACAAAACAGTAATTCATGCCAGTTCTTTGACCTATTTCAAGAAAACATTGGCAAATCAACATCTAGCACATAATACTGTGAGGAACCAGTGAGCTGCGCCATGTAGTGACGATGACATGAAGGAATCTGGATGTCAGGGCAGGCCAGTTCTTTCCTGAGTCTTTAAGGAAACATTTATTGAAATCCTTAATATGTGCCAGGTGCTATAATGAATTATTTGCATGCGTTACACCATTAAGCCCTCACATCAGCCTTATTAAGTAGATAAACACATTATCCCCATCTTACGGATGAGAACAGAGAGGTCCAGAGATGTGGAATACCTGGCACCAGGTTCCTAAGCAACTAAAACTCTTGTGGAAATTCCATGGAGATGATGTGTGGCTCCTGCACAGCACCAGGCGTGGTGTGATGTTACTACCATCACTTTTGCACGAGATCACGTAGAAGTGATAGTGGAAGCCTCTGTGCTAGACACTGGTGCTGAGGCCACATTGGTTCTTGATCCTTTCAGGATGTTTCTAGGATGAGAGATACGTGTCTCACCTCTGCAGTACAGTTGGGAAGAATGCCTTATCCTGAGTGAATGCATGAGCCTGTCTTACCTAGTTCTGCTTTCATTCCCAACTACGTCCTCAAGAGAGTTCACACATTCCCCTCCCATCCATCTTGTAGAATTGTTGCAACTTTAAGCAGATCTGACACTATAGAAACAATAATTGGCAGGATATTCACAAGGAGCAAAAGATGGTCATTTCCTCAGGCACCAAAAAAGCATAACCTAGTTCTGAGGTTCCGGAAAATGATGTCTGGAATGACCCTGAAGTCTGCACCACCATAACAAAAATGCAGCCTCACTGCTCTTCTTCTGATAGCTATAATCCTCCACATGAAAGCAGGCATAACTCTTAACTATTGTTTTAGATGACATCCCCTTTTTAACTTTAAGCAGTGTTCTTTAAACATTTCCAAACTTTCCCAATTCCTCCCCAATACCATGCTATGAATTTGCTTGTCACTGTAAGCTGTACACAAAGAGAGACACATACAGCAAGCACAAAGATATCAGGAAGTGGTTTTCCTAGCAACAGTAATCATCTGAAAGATCCCAGAACATCCTTTCTATTCATACAGCAGTTCGTGTTTTGAATAGTGCTGACAGGTGAAGTGGATTCATGGTATTTAATACAAAAAATATTGCTGGGGATTGGTACTGCACAAAAGCTCAAATATCCATACTATTCACAAGCAACTGAATTCACTGTTTTTATATCTATCTAGATTATTTAGTGAGGCACAAATGCAAAAGCAAATATTCACCTGCTCACCTAATGACTAATCCGCGGTGTATTATGGAAAGTCTGATTCCCTAGACCTCATTCAGGCAACTGGGACACAGCTCTAAATGAAGTCCAGCTTGCTCCATGCAAGACAGTCTTGTGCGTAGTTTTGAATGGTAAAGAGACATCTGCCTCTCCAGTTCCCTCAGCAGATGTGTCCAGTTTAAAATAAAAATGAGTCAATGCTGTTGACAAAATCATCCACCCCCAAGGAACTCTATCTGATATTGCTTTGACTCTATCAGAAACACTCTCAAATCACTCCTCCCATCCTCTCATCAGCCATATCCAAAGCAAAGTTATCCCTGAAGGTAAAACAAAAGAGAACAGAGAGTAAAACAGCAAAAAACTAGAGTTCCCTCAGAGAGATGGAGATTGAAAGAGAGAAAGAGAGAGAGGGAGAAAAAGGGAGGGAGGGAGTGAGAAAAGAAAGGAAAGAGAAAGAAAGTCCTAGGATGCAAAGGAGACTGCAGGAAAATGCATGGAGCTTAATTCTATAAAGAGAGAGTGCGTGTTTAAGTTACACGGCCTTACAATCTATGTGAAACTCATTACGGTTTTTATTATTACCATTATTCTCTTCGTTATTTTAAAAAACACATACTATGTACAAACCTACTACACATACAAACCTGTGCCTTGCACTGGGGGTAAGAGAAGTCTCATTTTTGGGTTTGCAAGTTAGCTAATGAGATGGGATAATGAGAGAAAGTTGTAAGTAGCAACTGATGTCTGCAAATACTAAGTTTCACTCTTTAGCAATATATGGCTGCCTACATGTTGATATGAAGAGAGGGTAGTGATTATAATACAGGGTAGATAAGTGGAGGCTTTTGAAGGTTTGAATTGTAACTCTGTGGTTGAGAGCAAATTTGTGAAACATGGCAGGACTGTTGGACAGATTAATCATGACAATGCCCTCAACACAGCAAAAGCACTTCAGGGTAGCTACAATTCAGAGTGTGCCAATAAAAGACATGCCACTTGAAACGACAATGGTCTACCACTTCATACCCCTAAAATTAACAAAATTTAGAAGTCTGATAATATCAAATATTGTCAGAGAATGTGGAATTCTATATTGCTACCAGGAATGTAAAAGGTACAAGCATGTTAGGGATGTATCTGATGCTGCTTAAGATGCATGTACTTATTCCAGGAGCCAGAAGTTCCACTCTAGGGTATATTCATTAGTGAGATTCTCATAAGCATAACTGAGGAGACGTCTATGAAAATGTATGTGCTCTGCTTACAGGACTGAGAGATCAGAAAAAGCCTAAATGCTTATCCATAGGAAAATATATAAACAAATAGTGGTATATTCATATAGCAATTAGAATGAGTGAACAAGGCTTGAATTTATCAATATAGCAATATCTTCAAAACATAAAGTTGAGCACTCAGAGCATGTTGGGCAGATGGATATGAATGATGTGATGCCATGTATAAAATGTTTAATATGGATAAAACAAACTCCTACTTTATAGGGTACATGTAAAACATTTTGTGGTAATTTTAAAAAATAGATTATTAGCAGACTTAGCTAAAAGAATGGAGAACATAGATAAAGTCTGACCCATAGTCCATAGATTTACTAGTATTGATAGTATTCAAAACTCTTTGGGGTAGTGCATGAAAACTCTTCTTTTAATGGCTATTTGAAAATATTTTTTAATGTGTGACATATTGTTTTAGCAGTAAAATGGTATGTCAAAAATCAAATACTTAATACTCAGATGTAGTAACAAAAGAGTGATTTTCAATTGGGGAACACTGGGTATTACAAGAAACCCTTCGTTCAAAGCAACTGCTTTGATTTTATGTGTATTTCAGAGAATTTCCCATTTTCTCCCACTCCACCTTCCAACAAGGTACACGTCAAATAAATCCATGAACATACAGAAAAAATGTAAGTCACAATCACCATTGTCCATCCCTCTGGCAAACTCAACAAAGTCAAGAGGTGCAAACAGAGGCTCCCGTGAAGTTTCTTATTCCAGGCACTCGGGCTGAGAGCTTCTTGGGGCTGCTGAATCTGTGCTTTTTCTTGCTAGATGGGATAAATGCATGTGGATGTGCTGCCTTTTGGATTCTTTTAAAAATTGTTCACATTCCAAAGGCCATGTGTGTCCCTTGTTTCTCAGTAACTGATCAAAAGAGAGTTACATTTTAAGATTTATGAAATGCACGTCATTGTTCATGCTGATGGGGTTTGTCTTAGAGCCAATCCACGAATGGGTGATTACATGAACAGTGATGACATGAACAGTGATTATATGAACACTGACTCATAGGCCCACCAAGATGGGACTGGAAGAGAATGAAAGGCAAAAAGAACAGGTCAAAGAGGAGCCGGGGTCCCATGTGACATCAGAGTCACAGCACAGATAGCACCTCTGTGAAAAAGGAGAAAATAACATTCTGCTCAATTTTCTAAAATTCCATTGAGTACAAAATTGTGTCCTACTCCCTATGTTAATAAACACTAATACAGAGAGATAAATACAGAGAGATACAGAGTGAGAAATTAAACATATCCTTTTCCCTTTAAAGTCTTACAATCAAAAATGTATGAGGGAGAAGGCAAATAATTAAATTGACAATTTCAGAAAGTATTATTGCAGAAGGAAGTATTTCATAAAATGTGTTCACAGGAGGGACAGCCAACTCAGTGGAGTGATAGAGGATAAACATGGAAGACTATCTTAAGGAGATAAAAACTGACCTGAATTTTAAAGTTTTAAAGCACATGGGCTTTTTAAAGTAAAAGCCCACTCGGCCAAGGAGACAATGGAGTCCCTTTATTCCTTCCATTTTCTCCTTCAACAGCTATTTATTATTTATTATGTCCTAAGTATTGGGAATATACTAGTAACCAAAATTAGGCATGGCTCTGTCCTTCAGAGCTCATGATACAGTGGGCAATTGAAACATAAATCTGAACTCTCTAATCTAGAGTACACGAAATTCAGCAAGGGACAGGAAATCTGCGAATTTGAATTAAAAACGAATGACGTTTATATTTTCAGAAACCTTTAACTAATATTTAGCATTTCCTCCCATTGTGAATTTAGGCAACAAATCCAGTAGAATTAGCAATATCTGTGACTTTGCTCACGAATATAAATTCTAGATTCTTATATCCCATTACAATTGCTGAAGATGCCTTAAAATATCATTTGTGCTCATCACCACTTCAAAATTACACTAGTTATTAGACTTTCCACTAGATCTTGTTATTTAATATAGTAATAAAGAAGCACAGTTATTACTGTGCTACACTTTAAAAAATATTTTGATAACCAATTATATTGAAATCTAAGTTTCTTTGTAATCCTATGTATTTTATATTACACATTTGAAAACATTATTCTGGCCTTCCTGGACTGCCATAGGGAGCCATGGAACAAAATTATTAAGAATCCCTGCACAGATTAAATAACTGAGACTGATAAAAATTACAATTTTGACAATTGCCATAGAAAGGAAGTATGCAATGCAATGAGCAATAGTGAGGGAAGTAAGGGAAGGTGGCCTGGGGTTCTGGGAGAGGTGTGAATTTTAACTAACAAAGGGAGCATGAAAGAACATTCCATAAAACGGAACCAACATATGCAAATATGCCTTGAAAAGGGCAATGCTGTAGGAAGCCAGGAATGCTGAGACAGGGCTGAAAGTCAAGGGATGCTGGGAGAGGGGTGATGAGGGTCATGAAATGAGGCTGGAGTGGTGGACAGAGGTCTGGCAGTGTAGAGGCAGAGTAGCAGGTGCATAAGGCATGGAAAAGGAAAATGAGGCAGTACATTCAGAGACTGCACATGGTCGAGTGTGGCTAAAGGCCAGATGCTGTGCCAGAAAGAGAAAGGTGAGGTTGCACAGGTTGCAGGGCTCAGAGGACAGAAAATATTGAAGGCTGTGATAACAAGTCATACTTTATTTTGAGGGTACTAGGAGCCATTAAACAACGGATTGACCTGCCCTTAGAGACCCCACAATTGGTGAGCTGGTGTATCAATCAGACACACCACACACACACACACACACACACACCCTACAGACACTGAGTCAGTGACATCGGTCCTAGGGGAAACACATAAGTTCCTATAAGCCTCTGGTCACATTTTTGCCAACTGATGAATACATGATCTAGTATGATGTGTGTATCTGTTCAAAGACACCTGCTTTACTACATATTCCTGATTCATTGACATTGAACTTACACCCAACAGCACTATCACTCATAACTGAACAAACTTACCTGACATACCTATTTCCCCTGCAAGGCACATCACAGCCTTCTTGTGCTTACAGCACTAGATGGTACTTTTTAGCACTACTCTTAGGGTCCATTTTAAACAGCAAAATCACAAACAAAAAGCATAAAAATGTGAAAAACATGGCACTGAACAGACCACAAAAAGGACTCCTGTTAAGAGTATAATAACTAAAACAAGAAGGCAGAGCAGTGCTTTCCTTCAGTCTCAGCCTGGAACATGTGAGTCAAGTGACTCAAATCTTTTGCCTCTCTGTGCTTGTTTGCAAATGACTGTGAAAGCTCTGTGAGTATTGATTTCAGGGTGACAAATACCTGTTACTGAGTAGAATTAGCAAATATGGAATCCATGAATAATGAGGATTGACTATATAGCATTGCAAAGGCTCACAAGCCCAAAATCCATAAGGCAGCAGGTTGAACGCTCCCAGGCAGGAGCTCATGCTACAGTGATGGACAGAATTTCTCTTTCCTTGGGGAAACCTCAGTTTTGTTCTTAGGAACTTTCCACTTCTTGGAGGAGGCCCATCCACATTATGAAAGATAAACTCTTCTACTTAAAGTCAACTGATTGGAGATGTTGAAGACATTGCAAAATACCTCCACAGCAACGTTAGACTAGTGTTCGGTCGAATAACTGAGTACCGTAGCCTAGCCAAGTTGACACATAAAACTAACCGTCAATTATGGCATTGAAAGGAAGGAGAAACCTAGGAAGTAAACCCTATAAACTGTTCAGGTGGAAAATGCTGCTAGTTGGATCCTGCTTTTAAGAAATTTTGGAATCTTTTTGTTTTCCTCTTAGCATTT
Source organism: Cacajao melanocephalus (assembly GCA_963573385.1). NCBI lineage: Eukaryota > Metazoa > Chordata > Mammalia > Primates > Pitheciidae > Cacajao > Cacajao melanocephalus. Next base: position 4,174 of record CAUYLG010010739.1, on the reverse strand, counting down.
TAAAGTTCTCTACACATCCAACTCTTGGTCCTTGCTCTCCAGAGCCATCTGTCCCTCCAACCAGTCCTGTCCCTCTAAGGCAGAAGAAGACTCTACATTTTGAGAAAATGTCCTACTACACTTGTAGCATATTTCCCCTTGGCATCTCAAGTAGTTCCTTCAATATCATTCTATTTTCCTTAAGATGTGAAACATGTCTGAGAAGGCAGATGTACTACAACATCACTGGGGAATATTTTAATTGCAAGTAAGAGAATATCTGACTTAGAGTAGCTTAAATGATAGTTGTTTATGTTTTTGTTTTAAATCATCATCCTTAAAAAATACTCTGCAGATACGTGGTTGTTGGAGAAGGGGTCAGCAAACTATGGCCAGTGGACCAAATCTACACTGCTGCCTCTGTCTCTCTTTTTTTTTTCTACAGCCCCCAAATTAAGCAGCCCCAGCAATAGAGACCACGGGTCTCCACAAAGCCTAAAGTATTTACTACCTGGTTGCTCTCAGCACAAGCCTGTTGGCCTCTAGTTTGGAGATTCAACCCTGTCCTCCAGGACTCAGCCTCCATCTTGCTGCTCTCCTGGGGCTACTGGCATCGTTTTCCCTCACGGATGCCCCAGCTCCAAGAATCCCTTCTACATACACCTGTCATAAGAGGAAGTGGAACTTCCACACTCATCTCCCTGATGGATGATCTTTCCCAGAAGTCCCCAGCTGGCATTCCTACCTTCCATTGGATGAAGTGCAGTCACATGGACTAACTGCAGAGGAGGCTGGGAAGGGGCATGGTTTGTGTCTTCAGATTCTTCCCTGCGGGGGAGCCTCTTCTCATCATAGGCTGGGATTGGCTGCTGGGCCAACATCCTTCAGAATTAATTCACCAAGAATGCTCCACCTCCCCAGGGCTATTTATAACAGTATCAACCTTGTAAGGCATAAGGACAGGGATCCCTTGTGGTTGGAGGCTGGCTGGTGCTATAGTACTAACCCCTCTTTTGGGGATTCAGAAGAAAGAACTTTTATCAAATGACTAACTTGGCTTCAAATCTAAGCTCTTAAGATTATTTTATGTCTTGATCTGCATAGTGGTTACCCAGGCATAAACATATGTAAAAATTCATTGTGCTATATACCTAAAGTTCTGTTCAGTTTACTGTATGTTGGTGATATCTTAATAAAAGAGGAAAAGATAAAGTTGTCAAAGGGAAAGGCCTTTAACCCCTCCTTTAGATATCTAAATATACAGAGAGATGAACATACGCATATATATATTCACACAGACACATGTATCTTACATCCTTATATGTACATATCTTACATCCTACATCCTATACATATGTGCATGCACACACACAGAGAGCAATGATAGCTAGCATATGTTGAGTTTTGTTAGATCACCTGATATATTTCGGGGGTCAACGCAAGAACACTGGGGACTTTCTCAAGCAATCATGTTACACAACAGTTCTTGCTTTCATCTCATATCCACCTCTTGCCAGCACGCTTCCTGTATCTCCTGGATTTGCTCAGTCCTAAATAAGACATAGTTACTCCCACCACAGAAGATATGGGACCAGAGAAAAGGAAATGCCCATTTCTTTGTGACATCTTCTTCTAATAATCAGTAGAGCTAAATAATTTAAAATCCCTACAATGGTGACTTTTTTTCCCTGCCTTTCTTCTCGGAACACAAGGGGCTAATTAAAATTGGGAAAGTTCTTGTTTGATCAGAAATTCTTGTGTTTTGGAAAAAGAGAAACTCTAATATTCAGAAAGAGCTTTAACTGGCTTTAGAGTCACTAAATTTCTTTCCTTATTTAGGACAGTACGAATGAGCTTTTCTCTCTGGATCACAACGAAAAGGTATGGTAATCAGACCAGAGGAACCAGGGCTCCCAGCCAGGGGAACCAGGTTTTCAGCTGAAAGATGGTCTTTTGATTTGAATCTATGGCATTATCTGTTAACCTAACTCTGTGTGATTCCTCTTTGAGAACCTCTCATAAGTTCTGGTCTTTTGGCTGACTTCTCTCCATAAATGACTCTATTACTAGAGCCGTAAGCTTGTTTATTGAGGAAGCTGTGTGTGGTGGTCCCTAATGGAGCATGTCAGCATAAAAGCCCCATTATACTGAGGCAGGCCTAGGTCCATACATTTCATGAAGCACTCTTTCCTGGATTTATTAGTATTAGTGCAGGAAAAGTGAGTGCTCTATGTAGCACAGCCTTTTGAAACCAGTCTGCTCCCACCACTAGAAAAGGAAAAAGAATTCCCTGGGCTCACAGGTGCTCCTACCAAGAGGAACCATGAACTTCATCAAAAGATGAACGGTGTTGGAAGATTAGCACAAATTAGCAAAAGGACATCTCTGTGGAAAATTTACAAATGTTCTTTCCATGGCAGTGACCCTAAAAGCTGATATGTCTATTGGTTAGCAGACTGTTTTTGGTTCTCATTTGTTGGTAAGTGGTATGATGAAGATGATTAAGTCAGAAGAAAGTTACAACAAAGTCGATTTAGTATCAGAAATACTTTTTGTTTTATTAAGTGCCTATCTATTGACTCTTGCCAATTCTTGTTTAATAATTAAAATGGGCGCCCATTTATCCACTAACTGGGACACGCTTGTGTGAAGGTGTTTATTGATCTGGCATGAAGGTGTTCATTGATCTGTCATTGCAAAGAGCATACTCTTGCTGTCTTCCCTGCACATCTTTCTAACGGTGACTGATATTGTCACCTAACAGTGAGACTGGTGGGAAATGTCAGCAATGGTGACTTTGAGGGATAGTTTCTCCCAGTAAGGAAGGAAAATTCTACAAAAAGAATGAAGCACAGCAGACAAAGTGAAGCTCTGGTTTTTACAAGGTATTTGCACTGACCCTATTTATGTCTTTGGAATGTCTGTTTGATCACCTGCTGAATCTTTGGAACTATCTATGAATAATAGATGAGGGATTTGGGCTGTTTTAGGTTTGTGATGTCTTGTCCTCTCTTAAAAAGAGCTTTGGTGTATATTACTTATTACCTATCGACACACTACACACTTTCCTATCTTACCTAAAAAGTATCAGTATTTTTGCCGTGTTATTGCCCAATGCAAAGATTATAAAGCGGCACCTTAATAACTAAGATTTCTGGGTTAAGTATGAGAAGTACTAGGCTATAACTGCTGGTGGACAGTTAACTAAATAATTCAGAAAGATCTTATGGCTCCATAAAATGAATGACTGCAACTCCTGTGTCTATATCCTTCTGTTGATCATGATGAATGTATAAATAAGGACTCTATTTGGTTTTATGTGATAAATATCTGCTGGATGTGACTTAGGGATTTATTTTAAAGCTACTCAGTGTTTTAGGGCATGCAAAGAGAAGTAAAGCAAATGAGTCTGAGAAGAGATCTGAAACCATGGACTAAAGTGCCAATGAGATTTTTGTTCCAGCTCTAATTTCTACCTCTCTCAGGGCATCTGCAATAAAATAACCTATGCATATTAGGCTTTACAAGACTACCGGTTTCTTTTTGACCAATATCATTGACTCCGAACAGTTTAGAGAAGGCGGTCAATTATTTGTCTGCTTCAACAATTCATGACCAGGTTTCAAAGAAAACAAGTTCTCAGGCCAAATTTTGATACTTAGTAACAAGCCAGAACAAGCCAGCACAAAACAGGAATAGCCCCCTTTTTAAGTTTAAGGAAGACCTTCCTCTCTCCTTTTAGTTACCCCAACAACATTTGCATGAAGAGTCTTCTAGAAGCAAAGGGAATGATAGTCTAGCACAGGGGGTGACACACTTTTTCTGTAAAGAGGCAGATAGTAAATGTCTTAGGATTTGCAGACCATACGGTGTCTGTTACAACTACTCAACTCCATCTTAACCTCAACACAGCCATTGACAATATATACGTGGATTAGCATTGGTCTGTTTCAATAAATTTTTTGGACAGAAATAAAAATTTTACATAATGTTCACATGTCAAAAAATACAAATCTTTTTATTTTTTAAACTATTTCAAATATTTTTAAAATTCTGAGAGAGATCCAAGATGGCCGATTAACAATAGCTCAGGATTGTAGCTCCCAGTGAAAGCACAGAGAGCGAGTGGACGCTGCACTTTCAGACGAATTTTTGTTGCCCACAGACTAGGAGATTCCCGGCGGAGGAGCCACTC